>VDFB02086553.1:0-18493 GCA_007258455.2 Sequoia sempervirens
TTTTTGTTTCAATCCTTGCAACTTTTTATATTGTTGAACTTCATGATATTTTGGAAGAAACTTACCCTTCAACTTTTGCACCATCTTGTCCCATGAAGTGATCCTTGATTTGCCTTTTTTTCTCCTCTCTACTTGCTCATATTCCCACCATAGAAGAGCATGTCCGTTGAGCTTTGCTTTTGCTACCTTCACCATCTACTCTTCTGAAATATCTTCACTCTCAAAATAATTATCCATAGCAACAATCCAATCAAGCAATTCTTCTTCATTTAAATTACCACCATAAATAGGAAGATCAACTTTTACCTTTATTGATTCACCTTTCACTTCTTTGAGTATCTTTACCATTCTCTGATCTTCAAGGTCCAGTTCTTCATCAACATACTCATATTCTTCTTCATCTTCTTTTGTTTCACTCTCTTCATTTACTTCTCTCCTTTTCCTTATCTCCAAGGAAAAAATCCTTGACAAAAATTTATGAGATTCTAGAAGCTTAGCATGCTTCTCTTTCAGACCTTACAAATCCCTTGCAACACCAACACCTTTTGGAGGCATCCTTTCAACCTTGACTCTTCACCTTCTTCTTCAAACCTGCAAAAACCAACCACAAGGAATCTTGTCCCTATGCTCTGATACCACTTTGATGCAATACATGATGGTTAACACTTATTCCAACACAAAATTATTAGTCTCCAACAAAGAACCCTACCTTTGATCTCAATAACACTTAATTTTATCAAAACACCCAACAAGAGGCTTCTAGCCTTCAAAATTCAACAAATGGAGTTATCTTTTAGAGAAGGCCGTACAATGGCCAACACAACACCAATCTAAACTTTTCATAGATCCCAACTCATTACCCTAAAATATCTCAGTAGGTTTCTTTATGCCAACATTGAGAAACACCAAACTGACCTTGTTTTTCAAATGAAGTACCCTCCAAAAACTTTGTATTCACAAAATTCCAAAAACATTGTATTCACAAAAAATCTTTTGACAGTCACCTAATTTGAAACAAAACATCATATTCACTTATCAAATCAATCACTCAAGTCCTCTAAACCACAGATTCATGAAACCCTCCATTTTCAATGCAAATACCTAGGGTTTATTGGAACTCACACTTCCAAGGATACCCAAATTGACCCAACACATCAAAAAAATTTAATATGGTCTACACCAACTCCTCAAACCTTTACAAGATCCTTCCCATCAACAGCTAGAAAAATCTTTTATCAAAACCATCATTTTCACATGGAAAATTACTATTACCAGACTTAGGGCTTCACCCAAATCACACAAATCACTTCCTTTTTCTCTCTAAAACATGTAAAAATCTATTCTAACATGTGATTTTTCCATTCCACTAAGGAACAAACCATAATAGTAAGTGGAGTGACTTAATACATTATTGAAACTTCAATTTATGCACTCACTGGCCTAACATAGGCAGTCTTCAGAATTTAACAAGAACTCCCTCAAATATTATTGTAAACCACTCAAACCTACTTCAAGAGAGATTCAAGACATGCCTCTAAAAATTACAAATGATTTCAAAACATAGTAGTAATTGTACGGGCCGTACAGTGCTTATAAAGTTCATGAAATAATGAAAAATAACAGAAAAAATCGTTGTCTCCTTGTTGGAAATCTTCAATATAATGTTCAATAGTTTTGTTCGAGCCTTCAAGAGGAAATATCTACATTTCCAAATCATAAAAAACCTTCCCAACGTACATAACTGACTTTTGAAATGCTTAACACTTGATATTCCATTAAAGTTGCATTTTGACAACTTTTTTACTTGACAATATTACATTTTTTTGTGCAACTTTTTACATTTGATTTCAAATGACTTCCCAAACACCTAAATACATAGAAAATGGTCTGTTTAGGCCTTATTAAACATAAACAAAAATTTTAACACCCTCTCTACAAACCTAGACTCACTCAAATTCACCTTGACACACTTTTACCAAATCAAATTTTGCATTATGGTTGTAGGTGCTCCTGCACCAATTTTTCATACATTATGATCCAAGATTAAGGCATGTATTCAAAAGAAAAATAATGGATACTAAGCAAAACATTGATGGAAAAAAAAGTGAGAGAGAGGGATTAGAGAACATCGAAGAAATTGACATCCATAATGATGTTGAAGATGGTTATGTTCAGGCACAAGAAGACAACAATCTAGAGTTAGATGATGTTATGGAAGACAACAATATGGATGGTATAGAAAATGATGACCCAAATACATCTGGGAACAATATAGATGGTCTACAGTCAAATTTCAATGATGATGAAGATGATGCAAGTCAAGATGAGGATGATGATAATATTAAATACTTGAAAGAATGTATGAACATTGACAATGATACACTAGATGACATTGTAGCAGACAATAATGTTAATGGCCAAGACTTCTAAATTTTAAAAATTATTTGCAATCCATGTTTAAAAAGGATTATTCTTATGGTCTAAACTTTGAAATGCTTCAGTAATATTAATTCAAGTGTTAAACTATAGAACTGCCACTCTCCATTTTGATGGTATATAACTTGTTTATTATAAATATTTTATTAACTATAGATTTAGCTTGATATGTATCTCCCAATTTCTTTAAAATAAGTGCTATAATGGTCTCTTCATGCACATTCAACAATATTGAACTAGCATACCTATATTTAGAAAAATCTATGTAAAATAAGCCGAGAGATATCCTTCCTGAGACCCTATTGTATTTATATGGTGGAAATTTAATTTAATTTAACTTTAAACTTCATTAAATTTTTGAAAAATAAATCAAAATGAATATTGTATTGGCAGGGCTTACGTTCTTTTTGAGGTGCCTATTTTAAATTTAATGATCAAACTTCATAATGAATTTTTCCTATTTTACATGTAGCAGACAATAATGTTAATGACCAAGACTTCTAAATTTTTAGAATTATTTGCAGTCCATGTTTAAAAAAGGATGATTCTTATGGCCTAAACTTTGAAATGCTTTAGTAATATTAATTCAAGTGTTAAACTATAGAACCGCCACTCTCCATTTTGATGGTATATAACTTGTTGATTAGAAATATTTTATTAACTATAGATTTAGCTTGATATGTATCTCCCAATTTCTTTAAAATAAGTGCTATAATGGTCTCATCATGTACATTCAACAATATTGAATTAGCCAAATAGAGTCTAATGAAACTCTTATCTTTTTTTCCATTTTTTTTGCCTTATTATGACATTCCAATAGGTTTTCATCTAGCTACTATAAAATTAAATCTCAAGCATCATATAAATATAAGTAGTGATTACAAAACCATGATCTGAAACCACCAAAAAGAGTGGCACCCAAAAACCTAGTTAGAAAATAAACACCCACATCCCAAGATGAGCTCATTGGATAAAAATGACATTAATTCCACACGTCATAATTGCATCATAAAATAATCATTGAATTAGGAATTCCATTATGGATTCATGACACATTCAACATTCTTGTGGGTCTATATGTGATAATGGGTCTAATAATTCTATGACGAAGTATGTAGAAAAAAATATACATGGTCATAAAATAACCTCTTTAAAAGGATTTTAACCCTGGGCAGGGCCCAATTAAAGTAAACTATTTGAAAGGATTTTTAATTTACATCAACCAGAAACCAATCAAAGCATCCACACAGTAACAAAAAATGTGTTCTGATAAATATTGAAGACTTAAATAACTTGAAAAGACCACTTTGGAGACAACAAAGTAATATATAAGTAATGAAAATTGACACAGTAATTGAATACTAAAAATAGATTATGACTTATAAGTAGTCTACTCCATTGTATTACTTGAAAATATAAGCATTTGTAACAAAAGTCTTTTAATATGATATGGATGGGCGGATTATGCAACCTATCTTCTTACTAATGCCTACTCTAATGGAATATGATCTGATGATGATGATTTCAAAATTGGGCCCTGGTTTCCCTATTTGTATGGGAAGCAACAAGCTTTAGGCCCGTTTACAAAAAGTCACATCGCTTCATAACTAAAACATAATTAGCATAAACATAAAATATTGAGAGTTTGTTGGTGGATGCACTATAGTCCGTTAATCTCTAGCAAGCACTCGTGATCACCTAAGACCTATTCGAGGCTCATGCACCATGATCATGTCTTAAAACCATCAAAATCCAGTCACTGTTACTCCTCTCTTACTTGGCCTGTGCAATGAACAAGTTAATATTTAAACCAGAGCTAAAATCAAAGCATACATCAAAGTACAATAATGATGATGATTAATGAAATGATATTTGATCAAGGTTTTCATTAATAATTTAGGTACAAAGTAAAATTGGAGAGACTATAGACTCTGAAAACTTGCATTATCATTTATTTATGCTCAGGAACCATACATTTGACAAAATTTACTAACTAGACTCAAAGCATAAGATAAGGACTTCTAACATATTCACTCTGTGTTTTTCAATTGCACCATTCGATTCTAGAATTCAACAAGAGACCTACACTAATGGCCTTGAATTTGCTTTTATGGAAACAAGGGAGAAAAAAAAGCTTCAGGCCAAGAATACGCATGTCACATCCCAATTGGATTGCTACAAGACACATTCCCATTGTAGTTATATTTACATTTTCCATTGGAGGGAATAAAAATGAGACAAAGATCATTAGCCTTTGTAGTGAGAAGAAACCTTCCCTTCAAAAGGCACATGTTAGAAAGAATAATCTTCAAGTTGTTGTCACTCATTTGTTACATCGGGAAAAATGACAAAATGACAAGGCCAATAAGTGAGTCAACATCCCCGTCAACACTCATATCATTAGAAATTAACATTTATCTATAATACTCACTATCAAGAAACATATATTTGTTACACATTATTCTTTCAAAGGACAAAGCTATATTATACTTGACCAATCATATATGTTTCCCTTTTTGTACTTACAAACCAATCAATCAATAAATATTATCTTCAACTATTCATATTCAACATTAGATGGCCAATTGAAATCAATGATTTCATCCATCTTCTTCCTGTATGGAGAATATTTTTTCATTACTGAATTGGATTCCTTATCAAAATCCTCCAAAAAATTGATGATAAAAGACAATTTCTCCAAAGTGTTATTTAGAATATTAATATCAACTTTTTCACAAATAAGCTTTTCTTGAGAGGCAGTGGTGTTGTCCATCTAGTTCTTCCACATTTGCAGGGGTATCACTTCATCATAAGTTTGTTGAATGCTTGGAAACAATGGAAAATCTTCCTAGTCATAAATAGTTTTCAATTCCCTTATTTTTTGTTCCAGTGGAGCAATATACCCTTGAAACCCTTGTTCATTAATTTCATTGACAAATCTATAAGTTGGGATAACCTTTGGGTATCTATCTTCCTGTTGATTGGCCCCAACTACCATGGGCTTCAACTTTTTTAGCTCTAGGAATCCATTTATCAAGGAGTGGGGTGGCCAACTCCTTATCCCTCAGAGATAACCTTATTGCTCTCAGCATCAATGAGTAATTTTCATGAACACTATTCAATTTACTTTGAATCTTTCTATTTAGATGTTTCAAGACAATATGAACAATCCTTGAATTGTTCTCATACATTGTGTCTTGTGTCTGCTCAAGTAATTTCTTATACACTTCAATTTGTCTAAGGAGTTGTGCCCTTGTAGGATCATTTGATGGGATGGTACCTTATGTGCTTGGCCTCTCAATTGTGAGTGGATCCTACCCCAAATTATATGGCAATTGCCAAAGATTGATTCGGTGAGGGGGATTGAGAATGTGCAACTGGAGAATTCGGTGATGCATGACTTGAACTAGTTTGACCATGCTTTCTTAATACTTCTACCTGCTGCTTATACAATGCTACCTTAGTTTCTAACATGGCCAACTTTTGTTGACTCTTATCATATTCACCTATAAGATTATTATATTTGTTCATATACTCATCTCTTTCAACAATGAGGTCTTCCACTGTTTCCTTAGTAAACTTCACAACATTCATAGCCATATCAACTGCCTCTAAAGTTGGGATGTCGGTGACTCTCTTTATCAACAATTGTCCACTAAAATCTGATGGTTCAGCCACTACCAACTTCCTGGATCCCAAAGATAATGACCAAATTGCTAATGCATCCCATTCTTCACTAAATGTTGATCCTTGAAGTGTCATCTTTGCTTCTTCAATTTGCATCAAGGGCCTTTCAAACCTCCTTATAGTATCAAGCACTATAGCGTCAGCAATGTCCCATTCAGGTAACAACAATATACCACTCTTCTTCACAAGCTCTATGCCCTCTTTAGCAGTCATATTCTAGAATTCAGCCCTCATAGCCTCCCTTACATTTTCCTGAATGATAGCTTCGGGGAGTTTTGGATGTAAGATCCTATCAGTAGCAAACTTCTTTGCATATTGTGGAACTTTAGCTCTCCATACAAAATCTTTGAATGCACTTGTTTCAACAAAGGAGTCATCTTCCATAAATGCTTTGCAGGCCTCAATCCTCAAATCACTATTTAGACCTCTAAGGTCAACCTTTCCCAGTCTAAGGCTGTCCTCCCTTGAGCTTGAAGCAACTTCCCTTATGGGTGAGGGCATTCCTTGTTGTATCTCCTCAAAAGTGACAAGGATATTATCATCCTTTGTATTAGAATAATCCACTACTCTTACCTCAATATTTTTCCTTTTAAGGGGTGGTTGCTCCAATGGATTAGGACTTCTTGGAGGTGAGTCAACATCAATCACAACAGTAGGGACCCGTTTTGGAGGTGATGGCACTGATCTCTCAAGAGAAGCTACCCTCATTTCCCCAAAAGTGTCAGGGGATGGCAATGTTTTCTCCTTGTATGTTTCTTCTTCTTCCTAGAGTAAATTATTATTTGCTTGGGTGGTTGATAAGTAGGCCTCTCTTCTAGTACCATAGTAGTGTCTTCTTCAATTGTCACTGCTTTTCCTTTATCTATGACCACTTGTTGTCTTCTCATTATACCCACTATATCCTCAAAATTATTCAAAACATGCATAATCCTATCAAATGTACTATGTATATTAGGCATAGGGTCATACTTAGGATCTCTCCTTTGAGCCATCTCCATCATCTTATTGAAAGAAAGATATTTAGACTTCCTTTCATATTGCTCTAGGAAGTCAAAAATGTTCCTGATTACATCCTCCGGGTAGTATAAATTATGCACAAAAGTACCAAGCCTTTTCTCCATCATCAATGCATTAACAAAACCTTCTAGATCATGATTCCTTGGGTGTATACAATCCAATTTGTATGGTGCTAGAAGATGTAACAACTCTTTCCATGCTCCCTTTACTATAACAAAGTCAACAAACATAGTCCATTCTAGGAAAAATGAGCCCTTCTTTGCTGTATCAGGAAGGTGTGTTGCTTGGGAGGCTCCCAATTTCCTTATGACTTCAAGAAACCCGATCCTCAATGGCACATCTCTTGGCAAGAAAAATGGGTCTATGTTAGTGCCATAAACTCTAAAGATTGTGGTATTTGGGTATAAGATTAAATCTCCCCAATTATGACCCAAATTCAAATCAATTCTCTTCTCCATAGGCCTCAAGAACTCATGTATTTCCTTGGGAATCCTTAGTGGGTCATAAACCATATATCTTCTCAATTTTGATGCAAGAGAATTTTGGAACACCACATAGTTATATTTTTGGTCATCCTTGTCAAGAATCTGAGTCCAACAATGGACAGGCAGATCAATACCATCCTCCTTCTTTCTCAATGTCATATCCCTCTCAAAATTATTTTCCCCTTTAAATAAAAACATATGCATCAACAGGGAATACCACCAGAATTTCACCCAATTATTTCCTCCTTTCAACTCAACCAAGCCTTTATGGATATTCTCTGCCAAATATGTGGCGTAGTCATAGACAATGTTGAAGGCTAGATGATGTATATGTGTTGCCAAGTAACTATATTCCTTTCACAATGTGCCAAGCAGAGAGAAACCAATAATTAGGCAGAAGGAATATATAGTCTTCTTGAAGTAACTTGTAAAATACCTCATTGGGAAAGGTTCTAACTCATCTTTACCAATCCTTATTTGTTTTCTATTTTTCCCAGTGCCTGTGCTAGCAGTATGTGTAGGTAACATTCTCGTCCTAATCAACACTTTGGTGTTCTCATACTCCTTTCTAATGACATCCATATCAAGAGGCACCATATCAGTGTTCCATTTCTACAACTGGAAAACTCCTACAATTTCTTCTTTGGTTATCCTCACCATATCCTTCCCATCAAATGTTTTGATTACCCTTGAAACCGGGTCATACCTTGAAGCAATGTCCTTCAACAAATCAACATCCATATACACATTGGGGACAACTAGTTTTCCCATGTCTAGTCTCCAAGGGTTGCAAAGAGGAATCCCAAGATTTCTATTCCCAAACTAATGCTGAAATAACTGTCATCCACTATAAGGTACTTCGGTATCTTTGATATAACATTGTCTGTCAAGTACCCCCTCCCTGACTGTTGGGCCATGAAACAACATTTTTCCCTCGACCTTTTTATTTGTGGAGGGTTTCAGTAAATCTATTACATCCTCGAATAGTAGTTTGGATTGAGTTGCAAAGGTGGCAGTTTGTGCTTTGGGTGCCATTGGCAGGGGGGAAAACTTAGGCCAAGTTAGGGTTTTCAACACAAAAGGTTTCAATAATTGGATTCATAATTCAAACCTAGGGCTCGACTCAAACACAAATTCTAAAAGGTCCCACAAAATTACAAAGCATGGAAGCTCATTTGAAAAGAAACGTAGTGAGAACCAGCTCCAGTACAAATAATTTGAATAAAGCATAAAATATGTGTTTACTTATGACTTTTACCTGCGAGAAACCCCAATGCCAACCGTGCCAAACTCTGCAAATAGCCTCTCTCAATTTCCCGTATACTCCAGACGTGTTTGCAACTCTTAATTATGTGAGACTCAATCATCTACATCTAGTTTGGGAAAAATTGAAGTAGTTTTAGAAGTCACTTCCGCCATTACTGCTCGCTCGCACGAAGCAAGAATGGCTACAATGGTCAAACTTCTTAGTTTTAAATATTTATCGTTGATCTCCCATTGAGATGGCCTTTTGGATAACTCAGATTGAGTCAATTAAGTTTGAATTCCAATTGTTGTCACACGTCATTCCATTGGCCAATGAAACCCTGCCAACTAGGTACTCAATCATCTATCTGTGGGCTCCACCTTTCCTCATTTACCTGTGACTGAAGAAAACACATGGCAGCTTCTTACAGACCTCACAGATTTTAACCAACCCACAACTTAATCCTATGAGATGGCGGGGAAAGGTAATGATTGACCCTACTATCACATCATAACCATTGATTATGATGTCAGATAGATGAAGTGGAGACCAAGCCACACACTCATGGTTGTACACGCGTCAACATCTCGCAAACCACACAACTTTTAACGAGCCACCCTTTGAAACTTGCGAGCTAGCGGGGAATGACCCATATCAATTCTCGTGATTGGAGGATCTCCCAACTTGCACACACAATAAAATTAGTCCAAACGGGGCCATGACTAGGTCGACGACAATTTGACCCTTAGGAAGATGACTTAAATGTAAGTCAATTAAAAAATGTTATGGCCCAACTATAGGGAGCATTTAAACAATTAACCATACGTGATGACCGACTAACTTAGGACTCCAAGCTGGTACAAAGAACAATTTTAATGGTTCAACTCATGACTTAAATGACCGATAACTAGATGCAGTAGGTCAACACAAAATTATAAGGATGGAGGTTTAAGATTGATTACTATGAAGCAAGGGTTTTTGAACTAAAACCTTAAACCCTACTCATGGACGTAGAAGGCATAAACCTCAAGAGGCAAAATTTTGCTAGGATTTTTTCAAAATTTCAGCAGCTCTACCAGATGAGACATGTTAGATTTTCTCCTCGACATGTCCAAGTCTCTTAAACATATCGTTCTTTAGGCTGGCGAGAAGACATTTTTATATGTCTCTTAGATATTTGGGAGTCTCATCTACATTTCACAACATCCCTTTATGTTCACGTCGAAGAGACAATGGTGAGACTCTCTTCGATATAGCATTGTCTTGGTGACATGCCATGTGCTGCTATGGGAACACTTTAGACAGGGAATTCAATTTAGTGTTATGACCAAGGGCCTTATTTGGTGGTTTATATTAGTGTCAACCATTATGAAATGGAGATGGGACATATGGTGAGTGTGGGAAGATGGGTGAAAACGGAAGTATGCAAAATAACCAAGGTGGATTTTTGGCTTATGGACAACATTTAGTTCTGAATTTAAGAAAACACTATGGTTGTTGTAAACATAGAGAGTCTTTTTCATGAGGCTGAAGCAATTGATACTTTATCTCATCAAAGTGGTTGTTGATTTTCACCTGTTCTTTGGGCACCTCCTGCAATTGAGAGCACAACACAACAATTTGGAATATAACATGCCTTGAGCTTATGGTTGCTAGTTGTGTGAGGTGTATTCGGCTATTTTCTATGTCATTCTTCTTTTGGAAACCTTCGTGTTTCCTTATTCTTAATGTACTCTTTTTGCACTATTTCAATACAAAAAAAAGGTGGAATTTTTGGCTCCAACAGGACCTTTAATATTATGAAACATTAGTGGTACTTAGTTATCAAATTTTATTAAAGGATAAGTTTTATTAATTTTAATCATTATGTATGTAAATAATGTTATGAATATTTTGGTCAAATAATTTTGTTCCTATTGTTCAGTTTAACTTGAATTACTGGGCACTTGAGATGTCTGTACCTTGTGCAAACGTGCAAGTATGTTTATCACAGTGTTCTTCTTTAATAATCCCAGTGATATCTCCTCAAGCTACTATGAAAGTATGAAAGGATTTTTAATTCTTGAGTTAATGGAAACCAATCAAAACAACTTCTTTAAAAGGATTTTAACACTGGGCAAAGACCAATTAAAGTAAACTATCAAAAAGGATTTTAATTCACATCAACTTAGAAACCAATCAACTCTTTCACACAGTAACATCAAATGTGCTTTGATAAATCAAATAGATTTAAATAACTTGAACATACCACTTTAGAGACAACAAAGTAATAAATGAGCATTAAAATCAACACAGTAATTAAACATTGAAAATGAATTATGATTTATGAATAGTTTGCTCCATTGTATTACTTCAAAATATATGCATTATAATATAAGTCTTTGAAATATGGTATGGATGGGCGAATTATGCAATCTATTTTCTTACTAATGCCTACTCTAATGGAATGGAATGTGATGATGATGATATGATATCTAAAAATTGGGCCTTGGTTTCCCTATTTGTATGGGAAGCAACAAGCTTTAGGTTTGTTACAAAAAGTCACATTGTTTCATAGCTAAAACATAATTAGAATAAACATAAAAATATTAAGAGTTTGCTAGTGGATGCACTCTAGTCCGTTAATCTCCAACAAGCACCCATGGTCATCTAAGAACCGTTCAAGGCTCGTGCACCATGATTGTGTATCCAAAAATATCAAACTCTAGCCCCTGTCACTCTTCTCTTACTTGGCACGTGAAATGAACAAGTTGACCTTTGACAAATGCTCCACGTACCCACTTTTAGCATGAGCGTCTGCATTATGTATGATGTCTTTCATAGCATACTCCAATTCAAAGATTCTCCCAAGTTGTTGGTGCATCCTCTTAAGCACTTCCTCATCATTAATCACATCAAGAATAACTGGTAGATAGTTGGCAATTTTGTCCTTCCATGTATCTTGATCTTTCAATTCTATTTCTTCAAAGAAATTGGGTAAGGCCATACTCAGTGGCTGACTGAAATCACTCAACTCCTGTGTCAAGATATTGTGGAAGTCCCTATGAGATTTTATGAGTTCCTAATATTCTTGTAGCATAGAAGAGTTATCTTCTTTCTTTGCAATGATAT
Organism: Sequoia sempervirens; assembly: GCA_007258455.2. Classification (NCBI taxonomy): domain Eukaryota; kingdom Viridiplantae; phylum Streptophyta; class Pinopsida; order Cupressales; family Cupressaceae; genus Sequoia; species Sequoia sempervirens. Next base: position 11,983 of record VDFB02086553.1, read on the forward strand.
GAGACTCTACCTCCTTCATCCTATCACTCAATCTAGTGTTTTCTAGTAATGCTACATATGTTTTATCATGAATTTTCCAAACTTATTCAACATGTTTGTACATGTCTTTGAATCTCATGCAAACTATTTTTGATGCCATCTCAAAGGTAGTGGTTTTGAGTTTTCCCTTTAACTCTTGCTGTTCCTTCTGCACTTTCTCATACCTTCTTTTCCAATATGTTGTTTCTGACATTGCCTCAAGCACTTTCCTTTCATGTTCAACCAATGGAGAATAGAGCCCTAAAGAAGAAGAAGGTAGTCTATCCTTGTAGCTGATCAACTCTTGTTTCAACCTTTCATTTTCTTCTATCAACCCCTTGTTATCCCTTATCAATTTTTGAATCTAAGCCTTTGTGAATTTGGCCACATTCACATTCAAATCGACAGTTTCCATGGGATCTATTTCTCTTACTCTCTACACCAAAAGATGTCAAATAATCAGATCATGATCAACTAGGGAAGGCTTTTTCCCAAGTGGATAGAGTGCCCATATCTGCAAGGTAGTATTGTCAGGATTAAATCCTGATCCAGTGTAGATCTTGTCACCAGCTTCATTTGTTAAGTGCAAGGTTTTATTTTTTCTTTTCAAACAATTATCAAATACAATGGCCGAGTTGATATCCCCTAGAAGGAGCATAACCCCAACCTATTTCAACAATGCCCTTCCGCTCTCAGCAGTCATATGTTTCATTTCTCTATCAATTTCATGTTGAAGTTCTTTTAAAGCATATGCTTCCTTCTCAGGGTCTTTCCCTTACCACCTTTCCTTTATATTCATATATGAAAGCTTTAAATTCAGGAGTCTGGACAAAGGCATCATCTGCAATGAAATCTTGACTAGCTCGATGCCTCACATCATTAGATACTCATCAAAAGCTTCAAAGTTTACTACACTCCTTTTCAGTGGCATTTCGTATGGAGGAATTCCAGGAGTATTGATTTGTGTGACTTCATCCTCCTCTTCAACATCATCTTCTACCATGATTGGTGTATTAATTGAAAAGCTTACCTCTGGAGTAGGCTGAGGTGACAAATGGTCTAATGGTGCTACATTTTTTGCTTGCCTCAAAGAGCCAACATTTCTTCTTCTCTCAAATGCCACCAGAGGTACATCCTTTATTATCTCTCCTTCATGTAGAAGCAAATATTCAACTTTCTCCATGGGGTCCTGAATTTCATAAAAAGCTTCTACATAAGATGGGTTAGTTTTCAATCTCCAGGCCTCAGCCATAACAATCCTATTGTATGTATTTGCTCTCATGATCACCTGACTATCCTCACAATTCCTGACAACATTGTCAAAATTAAACTTATGCTCATATCCTTTTAGTTTCTAAGAAATTTTGGAATCACTTATAAGGTGCTCAAGGTCAAAATTCTTCCTCTTATTTCCAACCGACAAGCCATAATAATTTAAATTACTTCCAACCAAGTCATACCTTGATTCAGTAATAATGGTGAAATCACCAAAGCACAAAGTAGAAGGCATGAATGTCTTCAAATGAATAAAGGATGAATAAGACAATTGTCTTATAATCTCAAGATAAGCAACTCTATCCAACACAGTCTTAGGCAGCAAATATGGTTCTACCTCAAATCCATACACCCTAATGATAGTACAATTTGAAAAACCATACCAATCTCCCCAATTGTAGTTTATCTTTCCATCATGGCATTTCTCCTTTGGTTGGAGAAACCTCTATACTTTGGGGGATAGATTATAATCACATTTATGGCCAAGCAATTTATACAAGGGTTTGACAAAATGCTCCTCAAAGTACAAGTAGTGGGATCTCCCACATCTACTATCCTAGACTGATGTCCACATTTGCACTGATCTTGAATTACCATTGCTATCTAGATCTTTTACTCTTAATTCTTCTCCCCAAAGTCCCATTTCTTGGCCCTCATACAATATCATATGCACAAGAAGTGAATAGTGCTTGAAATTGATAGCTCCACTGTTATTCTTAATAGCATTAAGAGCACTATTAATGGCCTTTGAAAGATACTCTACATAATCATAGGGCCTGACATCTTGACTCTGAATGTCTGTGGCCAGAACCATGGGAGCTATACTCATGTTGGCAGGGGCCTCAATTCCCAACACTTGGCTAGATGAATAGTATGTGTACTTATAATATTCTTCAAACAATTCTACAAAAAGTGGGGGCTTTTCAATGCTAGAAAACCTCATAGGTTGATTTCCTGGACCCTTGGGTCTGTGCAGAGGTAGCTTCCACCTCTTGTAAATCATATCCATAGATCAATACTCCTCTAGCAAGTCTCTGAGCTGCAATTTCTTTTCCAAATAATTGCCCAATTGGAAAACCATGCAAATATAATCCCTCGTTATGACAATAAACTGTCACCCATCAGGAAAATGAATTGGACTTGTTTTGGGATTATAATTATTTTACAATGCTCTAATTAACTCTACATTCACAAAAACATTTGGCATTACTAGCTTCCCTAAATTCAAATTCCATGGGTTCGAGACTGGGCTATATTTGTATTTCTTCCTATAATGATATATGAACAAATCATAGCCTCTATGTGGAGTCCATACATCTCCCAAATTCTTATGCTTGTCTACTAGGGTCTCACATGATGGGTTTAATTGAGCAATTCTTCATGCTTTAGGCCCAAACCCCAGACACTGATCTATTAAGTCTTGACTGAGAGGTCTAGTTTCAGTTTTTTTCCTTTTTTCTCTTGTCTTTTTTGGGGTTTTATCCATTCTAACCCTAACAATGTTGTACTTCAAGCTATATTCAAAAATTTATGTTCAGCTGAGCCAAGGTGTACTTACTTGAGTGAATGCAATAATTTCTGAGCTGCTTGCTTTCGTCCAACTTCGTCCTTTGGATGCTTAGCCACATCTAGTGAATTTTTGTTTCTTAGAGGTTTCTTTTATCAAATTTTAGCATGCTTAAGCCAACTCTGGTTCATAAATGGCACTCACACCACCTTCCTATAAAACTTGCGTATTAATGGCAATTGTCTCTTTGATGACTTAATCCATCAAATTAATCAAGTGACAATTATTTCATATTTTGTCAATGAGAATGTGATCACAACATCTATATCTCTCTTCACTATCCTTGGCCATCTTTTGAGAAATGTCTAAGAGACATTTAGGCTTCTCTCATCGATATCACAATGTCTCTTCAATATTTACTTCTTAGTTTGCTCCTTGATGATTTTCTTTTTTTTCGATGAGACTAGTGGATTTCTCTTACAGACAAGCTTTTGTCTCCTCGACATGTCTTTATTTCTTTCCTCGGCGGTAATAGTTGCTGATGATGTCTATGTGACTTTGTTATGTCGGGGAGACCTGAGGTCACCTCTCTCCGACGTCCCTTAGTCTCATCGATATTTTGTGCCAGAATGTCAGGGAAACTTTTGATAATGTCTTCTCGATATCTTTGTGTCTCCTCGACATATCATTTTTAGGATGTCGATGAGACCTCATCCAATGTTTGTTCGATATTTTTGTGTCTTGCTGATACTTTGCTCCTTGAGTGTCGAAGAGACTTCTTTGCTTCTCTCCTCGACATGTCGATCTCTTCGACATTGTTGTTTCATCATTGCTTGTTCTACTAGTGATTTACTGTTTATTTTATGATAACCTCTCGGTGTCCAAGAGATGTTTTTTTGTTTCTTGAATGTTGACACTCATATGATTTGTCGGTGATACATGTTAGATTCTCTCCTCAAAATTCCCAAGTCTCTTAGACATGTCGCTCTTTAGGATGGCGGGAAGACATTTGAATATGTCTCTTAGACATTTAGGAGTCTCATCTACATTTCTTATCAACCCTTTATGCTTGTGTCAAAGAAACTATGGTGAGACTCTCTTCGATAAGGCATTGTCTTTGCAACATGCCATGAGCTGCTAGGAGAACATTTCAGGCAAGGACTTCACTTTATTGTAATGATCAAGGGCCTTATTTTGGTACTTTATACTAATTTCAATTATTTTGAAATAGAAATTGAGCATATGGTGGATATGGGAGGATAAGTGAAAGTGGAGGTTTGTGGGACAACCAATGTGGATTTTTTAGCTCCAACAACATCAACACATACTCTTCTAGGATATGGGAATTGCTATGGAAATTTTGTCTCCTAAGGCTCTCACATTATGAGCTAGTAATATAAATAACATTATGTATTTTTTATTTTATCTAACACCACTTAGCGTAAATAAATGATATTTATTTTTAGTTTGATTTGTTTCTTCATTCTTTCCATAAGAGGAGGCAACTCCACTTTGTGAACCTAGCCCATCTAGGTAAATGAAGAGAAGCAGAGGATCATTAATTTATGGCAAATGATTGAGGGGTCATTTTTAAAGTTTTTCCTTGTTGAAATTGTCTTCATCAAATTCAACTTAAATTACAAACTCAAGAATTGAGGGATCATTTTTTCCTTTGATTATTGTCAACCAAGATTGTTGTTTTATCGTTTATTTCTCTAGTAGTGCTTGATTTTCCATTATGACATATTGTTTCATTAAATGAACATCAAACAAGATGATATCATCTTTAAATTGTTTTTAATTCTTTATTTTATGTTTAATTAATTGTGTTTGAATTATAAAATCTTGGATTTGAATGTATCTATGATAACTTTTTCTTCTTAATAAAAAATACCTAAAAAAAAATTCTCTACACATTTAATTGTTTCTCAAAAATTTGTTTGATTGATACTATCCACTTTTTTATATAACTAAAAAAAAAATTGTTTAATTATTTTTCAAAGATTTGTTTAATTGATACTATCCACTTTTTATATAATATATTGAAAAATTCTAACTTGCAAATGGAAATATCTTCATATAATTTCTAAATTAAGATATTAAAAAATATAAGGATAATTCCAATCTATATCCGATCCTTTTGTAAAAGCAACTCTTCTTAAATGAAAGGGAATTTTATAAAAAAAAAAATTAAAAGAGACAACTCATGTTCCTCTAAAATAAATTACATTTCAAAAGAGAAATTCCATTTTATTCTAAAAATTAGGTAGATCATTACTTATTTCATTTTATTCAATATTTTTATACTATTGTATATATGGTTTAATTGCATTAATAGGTGAAGCTAAAAAAATTATTGAGAGCTATTAATTATGATATTGACTTTTTAATGTGTAATATTTTTTTTATTAATTAAAAAAGGAAACATACAGTTCGTCTGTTATGCAGGAAATTTCAATATTTTGACCCAAAACTAGAAGCTACCATAATGCCTCCACCCAGAACAGATAATTTAACCATAGAAAAAAATTCAAAATTGGCAAAGCCACATACTAACGGAAAAAACCCAAATTCGAGCTATCCATTACCAAACTAGAGCAATTACTGACAAAAGATTTAAACTGGACAAATTACAGAAACCCATTTAACTTTGCAAATAACTCAAAATCTTTAACCCAGTCAACACCATTAGTCACCATTAACCCTAGCAAGCTTCTTTAAATATTCTACTACAATGGCCACTATCATTCGGTGGCGCATGAGAGCTGCCCCGCTCAGGTCCAAGAGGAAGGGGTAAAACCTTATCGCCTTTTCGGTGCTCCACAGAAGCTCCAGATCACTTGGTTGCGAGATCCCGGTACCTATAATCATTGCCTTCAAGATCTCCTCCACGCCGCCAACCAAATCCTTCCTAAACAATTTCACCAACAGATCCTTCGCCTCCATCTTGGGGACTTGACTATAGAGCAGAGAAGCCAAGAGGTGTGAGGAAATGTGTGCATTGTCCCTCCCATACTCCTTGCGCTCAATGTGACCATAGCCCAGAACCATCTTTACTGCCACAATTACAAGGGGATCAATATTCAGCAAAATCCGCTTCAGCCTTTCATCTATTATCTCTCTGAATGTAGCTTGCCTCGACGTCTCCAGCAGGGAGATTGGAGTATCCACTCCAAACCATGACAACCCCTCCACCGACATTGCAATGACAAATTTTGAACGCCTGGCCATTGTCATCCGTAGACAACACCAGAGGCTGAGCACACTCTTCCAACCAAAGCACCACCATAAACTAAACACCAACACCCAAAACCTTTACTACGCTATACAAAAACAATGCCACCTCTTAATAAATAAACCTGCATTCATCAAGCCTTTTGATCTACACATGAGTGAAAGGTTAATTATTGGCAAGGCTAGTTGTCCTTGCTCCAACAATGTCGTCCTGCATACCTGACTTCGTATGCTAGGCCATCATTAAAATTTGAGCTCAAACTGCCCTTCATTAATGCTTGTACTTATCATCGTTGATGATCCACCAACTCTTCCCACCAGCGCCACCTCAGCTCTAGTCTCTCCTACATGGATGCCACTCATCTAATCCTAATTGAATCCCTCCGCTAACCTGGAGGGCCGCCCTCCCAACCGCCCACAAATAATAAGGCTTAATATTACTTGTTAGGAGTGACAATAAATTTTTAAAATTGTTTC
>VDFB02086555.1:0-35423 GCA_007258455.2 Sequoia sempervirens
GCTTAAGCATGCAAGCAAGTAGCTCAAGCAAGCACAGGATGGCAGGAAAGATGCTCTGATACCACTGTAATGTCCCTTACCTTGCCTTGCTCTTGTATTTGCTTGGTTTCCCTAGAATTCGATTATTGATTAGGTTTAGGGTTTCTTCTTTCCAAAAGGAATGTGTTTCTCTAATGAAATAATCCTAGATTGAAATCTGCATTCACCAATTTAATAACATTTCCACATACACATATATATGTTAGCAATAATATCTAGATATCCAAAATATATTCATAAACATAAATCAATTAATAAAGACATAAGAGGAGTGCCATAGGTGGATCTGCCCTGAAGCCCTCATGTAAACTCAAGAGGTTGTCCATCACAATCCTTCTTGCCTAGGGGCTTAGTACTTGCATACTCCACTCATGGCAACACCTCGGAAGACACTCGTCCTATCAGGGGAGAGGAACCATAGAGTCCAAGTGGCCTAAGGCCTACCACCTTCTCTTGCCCAATCCCGTATCTTGGGCCTAAGGGGCAGAGACCTAGGTGGGACCCCCATCTTTCTATAACCCAATCCCTAGTCAAGGGCCTAAGGGGCTGCAAAGCCCAATCCCTTGTTAAGAGCCTAAGGGGCTGCAAAGCCCAATCCCTTGTCTAGGGCCTAAGGGGCTGCAAGTGGGGTTTTTAGGCAATCCAACTTCACCCATGTTTCGTCCATCCTAATAGGTTTACAAGCACATAGTAGACAATCTTTAAACAATCAGATATATTTGCATTCATCCAAGATTTATTTCATGCCTATAATCAAATATATTTTCATTTATCAATGGTTCTTTAAGTTCATCATTTCCTATGATAATTCTCATTATGATAAGATTAAAGGATGTCATTATATCAATAATCAAATTAACAATATCTAGTTCTTATATTCAAAATATGCGAAATATTATTGCTAAGTGAATACATCACCTAAACTGTTGTGTCTTCCCATGATTCTTAATTCCTTAGTCGCCTTCCTTCAATCTTACATTTGATTGATCATAAATATTAATCTATCCATTTTTATATTATGATCATAATTACTTATAAAGCTCAATAATTGCTGCAAGCATCATTATTGTAATGATCGTGTATAAATATATAATTATTTCTAATTAATTTTAATCTTCCAATAATCACTTACTATATATATATATATATATAACTTACTTCCCCAAATATATTCTTGACGATAACACTTAATCAAATAAATCTCCCATAGTTTATTTCATTTCCAATTTCCAATCTGCTGCTTTATGCAGATTTCTAATTGATTCCTTTCCTTATTTCTGATTCTTACATTCAATGTCTTTTTATATCTATGCTAAAGGATACATCTTTTCAAGAGTGATGTCCTTATGAAAAGAAACATTTATTTAAACCTTCATTATTATTTTTAAACCACTTTTATTTATTTATTTATTTTATTTTTTCAAACTGCTATTTTTATAATTAATCCTTTTTTTTTTTCACTAATAATTGCTGCATTACATCTTCAATATATAAATATTATTTCTTAATATTTATTCTTAAACTAGTGGTTTTATACGTATTATAATATTTATGACTATAATTATAATAATATTTTATTAATATTATTTTGTAATATTTTTTCTTGTGAAATCTCTATTATTATGATATTTATAATGTACTAATATTAATTGTCTCGTTTATTATAATAAATGTATTATAATTATAATATTCTTGATAATAATATTTAGATTGCCATTACATTTTTGATATTTATTTATCTAGTTATTTATATTTCACACTAAAATGTGTTTTGTGATTATGATTTATTTATTGATTTGCATTTTCATGTGTTACAATTTTGGGACATGACATCCCATGGCGTGGGTCAAAGTCAAAGGGAGGAAAAGCATTAAAAAAAACATAAAACATGCACTTTTTGCCGCCCACACGCCCGGGTTCGCCTTGGGTTCGCCCGGGTTCTGCCCGGGTTCGCCCGGGTTCTTCACTGGCGAACCAAGGCCCAAATGCAAGGACCCTGGCCGAACCAGCAGGAGGACCGGACCAGGACCCGGACCCAGGGCGAACCCGGACCAGGACCCGGGCCAGAACCTGAAGAACCGGCTACATAGATGCCTTCAATAAGAACATATTATATCATGAAGTTTGGAAGTAATAATGTCAGAAAATGAACTTGAATACAGATTTTTCTTTGTAAACAATCAAGATGATCATAAACAAGAACATACCCAGCAAGAAAGCATTTTCTCTTAATTTAACTAGAAGCTGGTTACAACAGTAAATACTGAAAATTACAATCTGGTTGAGCTCAATGGTGAGTTTCTGTTTGAAATCACCTCACAAGGTGGTATGGGAACAACACCAAACCATTGAATTCAAGGGAGCAGCAACCTGAACTAGCTGAAATCACTTTCAGTCAAGAGATATCTCTTAGCAAATAAGGAATAAAAAATTAGCATGTCTTCCCATTTACCCTAGCCTCCTTTAAAGAAGACCTTAAGGCAAGGCCACCCTAGGGTCTAGTTTCTAGAAGGTTCTGGCCCTTCTAGAAGATTCTAGTTCTTCTTGAAACATCTTCTAACCTTTCTAGAAGATTCTAGTTCTTCTAGAAACATCTTCTAACTTTTCTAGACAATCTTATTCCTTAACATCCCCCCTTAAGATTGGATAGAATATTACAAACAAGATACAAAGAAGAGTCTGATTGTGTTTGTCTTTTTGCCTTCTAACCCACGGGAATGCTGAATGGGCTAGAATCGTGCCACCATGATGTTATACTGAAGGTGGGGACATTACAATATCCTCAAAACCGCTTGACTAGAACTTCACATACGGTGGAATGCGGAGCATTCCAACACGTCCTTTGAACCACTTTGCATTGCCTTGACACAGTTCGGTACTCTGTCACTTCTTACTTTTTCTGCGGAAGGATGATTGACATGCAATGGATATAACACCTTCACATCTCTATGAACTTAACTTTTGAACTGCAAGACTAGATCTTGCTTTGTGGAAGGATGCAAACCAAAATACAGTGTCTCTGCCTTATGTTATATACTGTGAAAGCCTTAGACTAAACTTATGCAACTTGTCTCTGAGTGCGGTACACCAAACTGACAAAATATCATTGTAGGCATCTTGATAACACATCAAGACATGTGTATCCACATCCATATCATACTTATACATCAAATTGACTCTTAGTCTTCCAAATCACTGCAATGCTGATCTGCACCATTAGATATCTCCGCAACCTAACAATCTGCAAAGCATATACAACCTTAAGCACACTTTTGACATCAATGACAATCAAGCTTATCAAGCTGCAACATAAGTTTGGTGAAGGGTTGTATGGTGTACTCAAAGAGCTTTCGGCTAAGTTGTATGATGCGCACAATGAGTTTGGTGGAGGGCCGTATAGTGTACTCAGTAAGTTTGGTGGACGACTATACGCTGCATATAGGGGTTAAATGCTGTATGATGTTGCCAATGGATGCTTGTGCCATACCAATTGAAGGAAATTGTATGATGTGCACAAACTAGGGATGTCGTATGATTTCCTTTGCTCCCTTCGTTGAATAAAGTTGTACTTGATGCTATTGAATGTTATGTTTTTTTCCCTTATTAAGTGAAATTGTACTTTAGGTCGTTGTACAATGTGTTCTAATTTGGACTTCTGTCGTATGATTTCTCTAGGCTTTTCATTATTTTCACTTGCATTCAATTTGTTTATATCATATATTTACTTTTTCCCTGTGAATTTTCTTTATTTTTTGATGACCTTTTTTCACCTTTTAACCTCGTGGTTTTATTTCCATCTCGTTTCTTAGGATACAAAAGTCATGGTCATTTATAGCATTCATATTCATAACATGTCCCATGTATTCCAATTCAAAAATCTTATCAACCATAAGATTTGTTTCCATACCTTCATTCATATTTTGGTGAGCATAAATCTTTTGCCTAGTTGTTGGCACCATTTGACTTCATCTCCTTGTATAGATGGGCTGGCTACAGGAATGTCTACGATTCACCAAAGTCCGTTTGTGCTTGGTGTTGCTATTGGTGGTGGCTCTAAGTTGTGCTTCTTTGCGTATTCTTTTATGACATCATCATACCCTAGTTAATTTGCTACCATGTAATAGTCAACCATCATTACTGGTCGTAGATTTGGGCCTTGTTCATCTTCTCGATCTATATATTCTTCCTTTTTTGGTACCAATCTTTTGTTTTTTTCTCATCGTTGTATTGCTTTCAACATGCCTCATTCAAGTTCAATTCATAGCTAATGTATCCCATTCTCTCTACAAAATATGGTGCATGTAGTCTCCATTTTCCATATAGTTGTATCCATTTGGCTAGTGGCTTGAATAGACACTTTGTCAAATGTGGATGTGTTTGGGCTATAGCAACTTTGTCGGGCTTCTTGACGACAAGATTTTCCTCTATTATTACTTCATTCTCGTTAGCTGCTTTGTTCTCACTAACCATCCAATCCAACACATTGATTGCAAGGGTGGCCTTTTTTCTCTTTTTGCACGACTTCAATTTAGACTTGTTGATGCTACCCTTTATCAATGTACCGTCTAAGTTTTCTAATTTATGGCTACACTCTCCGATAATTCTCTTATTTTAAAGGGTCCCAACCACCTTACCTTGAACTTATTCGGTTATTTCGTTACGACCATTGTACTTTAAAACTAACTGGTCGGGTTAGAAATTCATTCGTTGAAGGTGCTTGTCTAGCCAATACTTCTGTCACTATTGCATCGCCTCTATTGCCCATTGTGCTAGCATTTTTTCTTTCATCAAGCTTGTTTAATTGAAAGTATTTTTTAGACTCTCAGTATCACCTAGCCAATTCTTTACTACAATTCTTAGACCTGGTACCATGTACTCAATAGGGATTGTCGCTTCCTAGCCATATATCAATTGAAAAGATGTGTCTTGTAGTTACCTTGTACGTTGTACGATAGGCCTATAACATAGCTGGTAATTTTCCCTCCCAATTTGTTTTTTCAATACCACATGATTTGTGGATGACAAAAATGATTACTTTGTTTGTTGATTTTGCTTGCCCATTCACTCTTGGGTAGTACGGGCTCGAAGGAGTGAAATATTCGAAACTCACTCATCATTAGGTTAATGGCATGATTCGCACAGTGACTCCCTCTGTCACTAGTAATTTAAATAGGATTAGCATACTTGGTGATGATTTGTTCGTAGATAAATCCCGTTGTGTTGTTTGGTAGATCTTTGGCTTTTGCCCATTTGGTCAAGTACTTAGTAGCCACAACAATGTATCTACACGTATGTAATTGGCTAACCTTGAGTGGGCCAATAAAATCTAGTCCCCACCTCTCGAAGAGCCCCTGTGGTTGTGATGGCGGGAGTGGCATATAGTCTCTTTTCTATGGCTTACCTACTCTGACAGGTGTCACATTTGACTATCCATTCCTGTGCATTTGTGTGTAGTGTCGGCCACCATAGACCAGCGAGAACTTTTTTGGTTGTGGCATCTGGTCCCATGTGGCCTCCTACTAGTCCATGTGCTTCCTCTAGTACACCATTTATTTACTCTTGCATAACACATTGTCTGAGAACATGATCAAATCCCGTTTTGTATAGCAATTCGTTGAGTTGGAATATTTTGCTTTTGAGAGCTAACTTCCTCCTTTCCCCAGGTGGCATCTTTTTTAGAAATGTTGATGTTGACAGGTATTCTCCAATGTGCTCATAGTAAGGAGGTAGTGCTGCTATCTGAATCAAGTGGGCGTTTGGAAAATCTTCATTCACACCTTCTGTTGGGGTGGTTCATCCGATTTTATTCTCGACAATTGGTCTGCTATAACATGACTCTTTCTTGGTCGTACGATGATGGTGAATGTGAATTCTTGCAATAATAATGACCATCTGCTTACCTTTCCTTGGATGATTGGTTTGCTAACCAAGTATGTTAAGGCTTGGTGTTCCACATAGAATGTGAAGGGCATTGCTAGGAGATAATGTTAAAACTTCTACATAGAGTAAACCATTCCTAACGCTTCCCTTTTTGTTGTACTATAGTTATGTTCTACCTTCAATAATAATCGATTGGCGAAGAACATCGGATGATCCAACCCTCGTGGTCCCACTTGTGCTAATGTTGCTCCAATTGCGAAGTTTGATGCATTGACATGTACATGAAACTCTTTACTCCTGTTTGAGTATGCAAGGATGGGAGAATTGATTAGGCATACCTTCAGTTCATTGAATGCACTCTCTCGATCTTTTGTTCATATGAATGTTTGGCCCTTCCTTGTAAGCATATCCAACGGTTAGGATAATTGAGCAAAGTTCTTTATGAATTGTTGGTAATAGCCGACATGGCCCAAGAATGAATTAACTCTTGTAACATTCTTTGGTGCTTCCATTTGCACAATTACCGTATCTTATTTGGGTTAGTCTTTAACCCCGCTTTACAAATTGTGTTCGAGTAATTTACCTTGCAATACCATAAATTGACATTTCTTTGGATTCAAAGCCAATCGTGCAGATTTACATCATTCCATACATTCTGAAAGAACCTTTAAGTGGGTTTCTTAGTCATTGTAGATTGACCAATCATCAATGAATGCTTTAAAATTCTCCATGGACATCTTGTTAAAGATGTGTATGATTATTCTTTGGAAGGTAGCTAGGGCATTACATAGTCCAAACAACATCCGTTTAGATGCATATACTCTATCCTCCATCACAAATGTGGTTTTCAGCTTGTTGTCCTTTGCATAATCACTTGATTATACCTTGAGAAGCCACCCATAAAAGAGTATATGTCATGACCTTTAACTTCCTCAAGGATCGAATCAGTGAAAGGGATTGGGAATTGGTCCTTGATAGTCATTGCATTGAGGCTTCTGAAGTCCACACATATTTAGATTTGGCTCAAATTCTTTCTTTAGTGATATGACTATCGAAGACACCCAATCATTGGTCTCTACTTTGAAGATTATGCTCGCTTCTAGTATCTTTTGTATTTCTTCTTGGACTTCCGTTGCATAATTTTTGTTCATTCTATATGATTGTTTCTATATGGGTTGTGCTCTTGGGATTAAGGGAATTCTGTGTATGCAAAGATTTGGTGGTATTCCCTTCAAATCTTTGTAATTCCATGAGAAGGTGTCTTTGTACTCCATATTTTTTTTGAATGCAACAACTTTGAGTACTGGGTCCCAATCGTCTCCTACCATAATCATGTGGGGGCTGCCCTCTTCTCCTAAGTTTAATTTGCTCATCGTTGGTTCCTCGTACTTTATTATCTTTTCCTATTTGAAGTTATGGGCTGGTCTATCATCTAGTTTGGCAACTTCTTTGTTGTACTCTTTGTATTTCGGAAGGAACTTACAACTTGTTCTCGCCCCATCGTTATCTTCCTCTTTGATCTCCTCAATCTATATCATATTGCAATCATGTTGGAATATTTCATAATCCTCCAATTGTCAGTGAATAAGTCTACTTAAGGAACTTGTCTCTGTTGCACAGATAGTTGCCGTTGCACCAAAAGATCGACTTGTTAATGCCCGATACAATCGCCAAAGTTAATGAATCCACGAGAGGCGGTTAAGCCATGTCACGAACCTAAGCACTGTGCTGCACAACACAAGGAGACCAAGGGCGCACACCTTGCAACAATCCCCCCCATTGCAAGCGAGGGGTTTGAACCTGTGACCTAGGCTCTGATACCAATTGTTGCACAAATGATTGCCATTGCACCAAAAGATTGACCTGTTAATGCTTGATACAACTGCCAGAGTTAATGAATCCATGGGAGGAGGTTAAGCCATGTCACGAACTCGAGTGCTGCGTTGCACAACACAAGGAGACCAAGGGCGCACACCTTGCAATAGTCTCGTCTTCTGAATAGTGTTGGAGGTCAAGTACCTTGTCATCATTTAGCTCCATGAAACCTCTCTCTTCTTTTGCCAATGTTTCTCCTCCTTGCAACTCTAAAGTGGAAGAAGCAATCTCCTCACTCATTGTCTAGTTTGTCAAGTTTTTTTTTTTTTTGATTGATAAGCTGTGGGATTAGAGCCCACTCCCAAAAAAAGAATAGATTAAATAAAAGAAGCTGCTTTAGACCCACGAATGGGGATCACAAAAAATACAGAAGAGACAAGAGAAAATCTAAACACGCCTAGACCGAGAGAGATTACAGGACAAGAATATGAAAACTCAAAGAATGAAACAATAAAAGCAATTGAGATCCTAGCAGGACCAACCAACACCAAGTGCAGATCATTTTGCCTTCTTTGTTAGCCCCTTCCTCATGCTCCTAGTGAGGAGGGCATCGATGGTCCATTGGGTTCCATTGTCAACTGCTTTTCGGCCTTCAATCCGAAGTTTCTCTACTTTAGATTTGCGACCTTTTGTCTTTCCATTTTTGGTATTTTGGTTTAGAGATGGCACAGGCTGTTTGAGAGGGTACATTTTTTAATTGGAAATTCCAACTCATCTAAGATACCTGCATAGTTCTCATCCAGATCCTCCATAAACGGGTAGGAGCCTCCATGATCAGAACAAACCTCATCTTCCATCTCAGGCTGAGCATTATCCAAGAGATTCTCTTTAGGGGGGTTAACATGAGCCTGCTGGTCAAAAGCAACCACCGCCTTAGCAACAGGAGGGGGAGGGCTCTCAAAGCTATGACCAACAGTTCCACGGTTTGGTGGGGTTGAAGAGTGATGATCCATAAAGACATCGTGATTTCTCCAGATGAAATTAGCATTAGGGCGCCCTTATTTACGAACCCACCTCTTGAGCTTTGAATCACGAAGGCCACTAACAGATTTCACTTGATAGCCAATGATCTTGTGCCCAAGATTGTTGCATCTAAAGCAGTGCTCAGGAAGCCCTTCGTAGTTTAAGTATTGCAGCCACGACCCCCAATAAGAATTGATGCGAATCATATGAGGCAAAGGCTTGGAGATATCAACCATGGCACACACTCTGGTATACGTCTTGGAGCCAAGGAGGAAGCATCCTCAACATTGATGAAAGTGCTGACTTGGTTGATTAGGGATTCAATCAGCCCTGCATCGCACATGAAAAAAGGAAGGTTGTAAAGCCGAAGCCAAATTGGAATGGAGGTAATTTGAGCATTTGCAGGATCGAAAAAGGGAGACCAGGGGGTCACGGAAAAACTAGATTTGCCAAAGAACCAAGGTCCGTTTTTCAAGACAAAATTGCAATCCTCAGAATTGAGAAAGGAAACTAGGAAAAAACCATGGTCGAGCAGTTCCACCGAAGGAGAAGACAAGTTGGGCCAACTTCGATCACACTAGGCTAAGAAATCAACCATGGACGACCTCTTCCCAACAGCTTTGAAGACAAGTGCTCGGGATCCAAGATTAGACGAAACCTTCGATAATCGCTCTTTTGAAATGTGGAAATCCACTGGCTCTGAATCCAGAACCACCGTGGTGTTGCCCAAGAACAAGGAAGGGGTAGAAACAACTTTTGGTGGAGGGGGTGGGTCAGGGGTGGGGGAAATGTTTTCCCCCGCAGCCATAGGTGACCTCACACCCTGAGGCACATACTCCAAGTTAGTCGAAGGGTCGGCCTTGAGGATCTGCTCTTTGCAAAAATCATTGTAGACATGGAAAGGGTTGTTTGCATTTTTGCATAGTTTGAAATTTTGCTTGGTCTCCGCCAATGCCCTAGCGGGCAAATTAGAAGCTCGTCGAGTTGAGTCAGGCACCAACCCAACCCTCGTATTACTGCGCTCAGACATGCAACGCCCATCCTGAGTCTGCTGATGGTGCCTTTCGAGTTCTTCCACTTATCATTGCACTTGCAACTCTCCCGACTTTGCCTTCTCGCTGCTCTGCTGCCGCCTAGTTTCGCACATTGCACACTCAAATTGTCTGGTTTGTCAAGTTGATGATGTACTGTCTTACTTTATTCTCTATTGAGATGGTGTTTCCCTTCTAGTTGTGATCTTCCTTTGTTGCTATCAACCATCCTCTCCCCAATAGGGCATCATTTGCTTTCTTCTCTAAGGGAATAAGTATAAATTCTAACAAGAATTGTTGAGTCTTGACCATTACCTTCTGTGCCATCAATATCCCTAATGGTTTAATTCCTTGCTGATCTGCTCACACCAATTGGAAGGTTGGTGGCTAGAGGGTTGGTTTCCCGAGACTTTTCCATGTATCTTCTAACAATACATTTACTCCCAATCCTCCATTGACAATTGTGTTTGTCAAGTTTTTCCCCAAGATCTGCATATGCCCAACCGTTGGTCTCTTCCCCATGTTTATTGCTAGCAACATTGGGCTGATGACTTGCTCTTTGTTCGGTGCGGTTTCTATTATTATATTTATTTTTGTACATTCTTGTTTTTGATTTTGGTCATCTCCTATTATGTTTGTAATTGGCACTCAATTGTGGCATACTCTATAGGAGGTTTGCCATTTTTATAGGTATGGTGGTTTGTAATACTTGCCTCATAATGTTTTTTTTAGATTTTGATTGTTTGGAGGTACTTGTTGTTTCATTAGAAGCCCTTTGTTCTTTTGTCATATCTTGCTCCACTTTTACCTTTGCCTCTTAGGGTCTGTCCTTTGTTTGAAGGTCTCGCCTACTTAGTTTGTGCTCGGGTAACGACTAGGATTACTTCATCTTGTCCTTCCACTTGTATCATGTTAATGTTGCCTTTTTGCTTTGGACAATCTATGTCTTCATGATCGCCTAGACCGCACCACTTGCATAGTATTCTAGCTTTGTTTTGATCATTTTGACATTCTCTAGCAAAATGTCCCCATTCATTACATTTGCAACATTGTATCATGGGTCTTCCTTTGGTGTTGTATTGAATTCTGCTTCTTGCCCCATTGTTATTGTTAAACTGATTATTATTCCCTCTCCTTTTACGATACCCGCCAAGTGATGCATTACTGTTATTATTGTTTTGTTGCTTTGGTGGTGTATTCGGTGGGGTAGATTGCTCACCTTGTGTGAAGATCACTTGTGTGCTTCTTGTTTTTAGGTTATATGGGCATTCCTTAATGGAGTGTCCTAGTTCTTCAGACCCTTTGTTTTGCAATGACCTATTTTACATTTGGTACACCACAGTTCCTTATTTTCTTTGGTAGCTTCTTTATCTGCTTTCAATTTCTTCATCATTCTCATCATATCCCTTCAAAGGGCCTGAATAGTCTTCTATTCATTATCATTGCTTTCGTTTGAACTGTCATCTTCTCTTGTCTTTCTTTTTCCCTGAGAAGATGTTTTACCCTCACTCTCTATATCCATTGCCCGGTTATAAGCATTGGCATGGGAGGAGGGTGACACAACTTTCATCTTCTTGCTTAGTTAAGGAATCAGCCTTTCAATGAACCATCTTTTCTTCAATCTATCTACAAGTTGGTTTTCAAGTTTCACTAGAAGTTCCCCGATCCTACGATTATAAGCTCGTCTATTTTCATGTTTTCCTTTTTTGGTATTGTTTATTTTTGCTAGAATCTCATTGTTGTCCCGAAGAAGTTTAATTTCTTCCTCAAATGCCTTTTTCAATAAATTCCATGTGGCTTTAGAAGCTGCTTCAAGCTTTGTATACCAGTCTATTGCTATACATTGTAGGGTTGTTGGGAATGCTCTCAATTAGTAGGCCCTATCATCCTAGCCATTGGCTACCCATATTGTTTCACATGTTTTGCAGTGTCGTACAGGATCCTCCGATCCATTTCCTGTGAATTTCAAAAGTTTTTGCCTCTCAACGTTCGAACTTGCTAGGGGAGTTGCCAACCTTCTTCTTTGGTGTGCCCTTTGTGGTCGGAACTTGCCTAGAGAGTTTTGGTTTATACGTGTCGATGCTTCTCTTGCACTCTCGGCCTTTTATGAATCCCCTACTCCTCCTTAGCGTTTGTCACACTCGGGTTACCCTTTGGATCTTGTCTATGCTCCCTTCGTCTTGGGGTTTTAGGCTCAGTTCCTTCGATTCTTGGCTCTTTTGTAATAGTTCTTCAATATAGCATATGTTGTTCTCATATGTTTCTATCAATACGTTTGTAGGTTCTCCCTCCCCTTCCTCTTCGTCTGACGTTGATGGTACAAATGATTTTTTGGCATGGTTTGTGAGATCTACGTATGCTTTGTTGAGGAGCGGTAGATTTTTTGCTATTTCCTCCCACTCTCCCTTCGTGTATTCTTCGATCATGAAAGTCTTTTTTTCCTTCCCGACTATGGCTTCAGTTTACACTTAGGTTGTTAGAAACCATTCGATTTCTTCGAATATTCTCTTTAGTCTTCTCCTTTGTTCCCTTTGTTCCTTTATCCTTTATCCTTAGGGACCTTCGAACTTTAATGTTAGTGGTTTGTGATCGCTTTGTGACCTTTTCTCGTCCTTATTCGGTTGTAAGAGCATTAATTCTAGGAAGTGTGTTGTTAGTTGGTATCACATTCCTCTTATTCCCTTCGGTTGCTTTCTTGTATCGTTTTAGTATTTGTTGATGACATTGTTCTTATTCTTTCTCTACATGGAGGTCTTGTAGAATGATAAAGTTTCGTGCAAGGAGTTTTGGTAATCGGTTCAAAGATGGTCTACTTTGTTGTTTACTTGTAAGTTATTCCAAATCACATCTTGAGGGATCTATCTTGATGGCTTCCCTTCGAATGTGCTCCTTGATCGGATATGTCCCATAGGTTCACACGATCTTGTGTTAGATCATTTTCTCTTTCCTCGTTGGCTTGTACTGGTTCCTCTATTGGTCACCCCATTTATAATGCCATTTTTCCCAACCTTACTTTGTATTTTACCAGGATTCTTATAAGCAATGATGCCAAATGTTTAATGCCTAAGTCTACTTATTCAATTATCACATAGTAAACATTATTATAAATGCCAGAACTATAAGAACTCTTAATAGCAATTACACAAGGATGTATTGATATATTGCATTCATAATTTACATAAGTATGTTCAAGGAATTTTCTATACATGCGTTCCTTGTTCTCAATTACAATAAGGGGTATATAAAGTGGCTGATGTTTACTAAGAACTACCAACCGTCAGCAGCTTCCAATTGTTTACATTCGAGAACTAACTATTCCGACAACAACTAATATAATTATTTTGCTTATAGTGGTCAGACTCTTTCCAAAGAGTGCACATATGGTCTGGTGAGAGTTGGTGACAAGTGCGTGATGTCAGTGGTGACATCTGTCTCACTAATCTTTTTCATTTCCTGGCCAGTGTGCGATAGTCTTGAACAACCACTTACAAATGCAGGGTTTTAAATTGTTTTATTCTTAGTCACACCTATCAACAAGAGGATGATTTAAATTCCGTTTTGGTTTTAAATCTTTTTTGATTGCACCTTCTGGATAGCAATGAGTTTTTTGTTGATATGCCTGCAAAACATCTCCTGTTGTGGAATTCATGTACTTTCTCCCTCTTGTTGATACATTGACTTTGTTTATGAAGGATATGCCCGTCGAGACTTTGATTATTGTTTATTCCATATATATTTGTGTTATAGTGCAAAACCTTTACAAAGATTTAGGGGAGAGGTCATTTTATTTTTCTCAGTATTTAATGTCTTTTAAATCCCTAATACAATCTACTTCATAGTAGCCATGGATGATAAAACATTTAGCAATTAATTTATTACACTTGAGCAGGACCTTGACAAAGGGTGCAAATAATTTGATGGAGCAACATATATACAATTGGATTATTTTATAAGGCTTTCTGAATGAAACAGACAATGTCTTTAGGGAAAATTTTGGATGAACACTCTGGATGTAGGCAACCCTTGAGTATGAGAACTTTAGATAAGTGCATTGTTTTCTTTTGGATCGAAAGCCAGATGAACACATATTATACAATGTCACAGTGGAAAATTGTAAAAAATGCTTCAAAATCATTTGATTGAAAGACAATGAAGAACATTATGCTCAGGCCTAGCAGACCCTAACACTCTATTTATTCAGCCAATTTTGCTTGTAAAGTATTTTAACACTGTAAAGCTTTCAAAGTTCTAAGCTTTGTTACATTTCACAGACACCTTGCTGACTGTTACTATTCTGATTTTTTTTTTTTAAGATGCTTAAGAAATTGCAAATTAATAATCCATGGCATTTTTCAGGTTATGGATGTAAAGATACAACTTGAGCAAATACAAGGTGATACTTTCCCAAGTGGACGGCAAAGATTAATATATAAAGGCAATGTGTTGAAGGATGACACTACCATGGATGATAATGGTGTTATTGAGAATAGTCATCTACATGTCATGTTGGATATGGTAACTTTAATGTTCTTCTATTGCTACCAGTAGCTGTTAGAAATGACTAATTGATGCCTTTATTTGGTTAGAAACTTATAAAGTGTATGAAGGAACATACTGTAAGAAAAAGAAGAAACGCAGCTTTGAAACGTAACTTTCTTGTTATCACTGACATTGTAGTATGTATCCCCATCTATTCTATTCATGGCAAAGTGTGGCTCATATCGCAATATCCATACAATGTTTTTGTCTTTAATCTGCTATTTTCTTCATTGACAACTTAATAGTTCTGATAGAAACATATGAAATCCTTTTCAATACTAACAATCAAATTTATTGTATAAAATATTAATATATGACTGTAAACTGTGCAGTGGGTATGGATTAATACAAAAGAAATTAACAGTAGGAACTGAAACCATGTTGTACAGAAAACTATTTTTAATTACCTGGATGTTAAGCAGAAAATTTATGTACTGGCAGAAAATAGCTCCATAAATCATCATAAGAAAAACAATAATTTACTATAATAAAAACTAAAAGTAATCACAAGAAGAAAAGCAAAAAAGAAATAGAGCTTAGGTAGAATGTGTTTGTGTTGGAAACTGCTTGGATGGCCTTGAATGTCAACTTGCTTGGTTTCTTTTTTTTGATCATCTCTTCATCTAGATAGAACCCTCAGGGAAGTGTATGTAATATTCAATATTGTGATCGACTATGCACTCTAGGTTGGCTAAATCTACATTTTAGCTCGGACATCGATATCTTGGAGTTAGCACTGATTGAAGGCTTGAAGCTGTTGCCATATCTTCTCAAGAGAATTTGAATTGCGTTGACCTTTTTAGGATTCTTTGTGACACTAGAAACAGATCTTCAATTTCTTCCTGTGACTCGTTGGAAAGAATTCATATTCTCTCTTTGCATGAATTTATGCATGCTTTCCTACGGTCCATTCCATTTTTGCCATTCTCTTTTCCTGCCATTATGTCTAGTAAATATTTCTTCATGGTGCTATTTTTGCATCTGGCTTAAACTTTATTCCATTTGAATTGCCATTCAAAACCTTTACATGTGGCCTAGAATTCCCCTTTGTCTTCAAATCTTTGGCCATCATAATTGATTCTGAGATGAAAGTGGGCTGTGCTATCTTTGCGCTTGCCATTAGAGAGAATTGATGGAGCTGAAATTTCCAGCAATAAATTTTCCTAAGATATGTGAGCGACCTACTTGTGAAGATGCTCCATACCCTATTGTATTTGCACGGCAATTTCACAAAACTTATGACAATTCAAAATCATTCTATTACTAGATTACTTGCTTGCCAAATAATTGGTAAGTTGTAATGTCCCCTTTCTAGCCAATTAGTTCATGGTTTGCCGTTAGCCCTTTTTGCCATGATCCCATGGGCTAACTTGGGCATTAGAGGGATCTTGAGGGTTTTTGGCCTAGGCATTTCCAGTTTCAAGCCAATCCGAGTTGATGTAATGTCCCCGTTTTCCAGAACACTTAAGGAATAATTATTATTTTAATTATTTAATGTTACTAGGCAAAAAAAGTGCAAAGTCTAAAGGGTAATATTAAATAATTGTATTAATGGGCTATAAAGTGACTTAAGTGAAAAATAAAATATTAGGTCACATCAAGGAGTCACATCAAGGTCACATCAGGGAGTCACACTAAGGAGTCACATCAAGGGGTCACATCAAGGAGTCATATCAAGTGGTCACATCAAGGGATCACATCGAGGAGTCACATCGAGGAGACACATCAAGGAATATTAAAATATTATTCTAAAAGCTTGTTGGACACTCTTCTTGGGTCTTTCTAGAAGATCAAGGAATTCTTTATAAAGGGGAGTTGAGAGCTCATTTGACATGCTTGGTTGAAGATATTTTATGAGTCTATTGTTGGAGATAATTTCTCTATGGGCTTTGAGGACAAAATCCCTCTAGCTAACAATCTCTTCGCTGTTGAAAGACACAGTCAGGAGGTTTGATTCAATGCTTGTATTCAGGATAAATCTATGAGCAACAATCTGCCTTTTCAGCTGCACTTCACTGCTTATTTGGTAGAAATCTGTTTGTGGGATTATGTTGTGAGTGGGGAAGCTATTTTTGAGAGCTGCATATCTTCCTTGACTGCTTGGCCGTGCCATTCCAGTATTGCTGGGCCGTACCATACTGCCATCTATTCCTTTACCAGCAGCGTAGCACCTGGGAGGACTGGGGCTGGTGTTTGGAGGAGGTGATTGGGATTGGTGAGTGTATTACACCATCATTAGGCATTATAATACAGATTTATACATCTTGGAATTGCTGCTGTACCTGGCGCCTGGATTTTGGAGTCTATTTCAGTGGTTTTTGTGAACAGCAGTACCTTCCTCCTTGCAACTTTTTGTGGGTACGCTAAATTTAGATATTAGCCCCTATTTCTTGATCTGAGTTATCATTTGATTGTAAAAAATCTGAATATTTGAATCAATATAAAATTCTGGAATTTTCAGCAGTCATTTCCTTGTAATTTCCAGATTTTCTGTTGCACAGTTTACTCTTTTCCTTTATAAATATATGCATTACTCGTTGGAAGAAATATTGCAAAACAATACCAAAAACAATCACCATAAAACAAACAAAAAAATCAGTCAAGCAGAGCTACCCATTACATAAGTTGTTTATTGTGATGAAAGGTGACCAGAGAAAGGTTTTGTATTAAATATTTGCTTCTGTGATTTTTCATTGTAGTTGCCATCTTATTTCATAGGAAGCAGTCTGGAATCCTTGGGGTCAATGACCATTTGAGAGCCATCTTTAGCTATCATTTTTCTAGTACCTTTTGTTAAGAAACTTTTCATACTTGTGATTAGAACTCCAACCTTATCCTGTGATATATATGGATTCCAAAATGTTTAGAGTAGCATGATATATTTTGGCCTTTTAAGTGTCTTAGTACTCTTCCACATTCATAATTATGAGGAATTCACTTGAATGATCCATCAGAATCGAGCTTAAGCCAATTGAGAATTGCAGGTGACCATGTTTGAATTCAGATGTCTTGAGTCCTTAAGTTTCAAGCTTTTATTTATCAACAGAATATTGATCTATGGGAAGAAAAGAGAATTTATATCATGAATATGTCAACAATTTACAGTGTATTTCTGAAAGTGAACACTATGCCTAATCTATTAGCTTTCCACACTGCCACAGAATTGAGTTTCAAATAGTTGAGGATCCAGTGGTTCCTACTTGGAATTCTACCTGAAATTTAACCATGATAAGACATCAGAACTGACATACCACTAACTATATTAGAATTCCCAGCACTATTACTCTTATAGCTAAATGTATTGCTGTTGCAGAAATTGTTGAAGAAAAAGCCATTATCGGAGTTTGTACTTACTAATAAGAGGCATGAAAGTAAACAAAACTAAACGACGTGCAGCATTATCAGCAATTGCATGGTAGGCAATCCAAGTTTAGGTTGGTTCAAACTGCGTAAATCTGACTTCATCATCATTAATTGGAGGAGCCAGATTAATTATCTCTGTAGAAACTCTATTACCAATACTTGCAGCATGGTAACAATATGCATCTCCAACAGGGTTGGTCCACAGATCGTTTCCTTTCAGATATTTCTGCATACAAGAGGATCAGTTAAGACTCAAGAGGTGTGTTTCAAATCTATGCATGGTTGTGGAAGTGGCAAATCCACTGCCTAGGATACGTAGTGTATAATGGAATAGTTGAGGCATTGAGGACTGCAGCTCCACCTTCAAAACTTAAAGATCATTTTCTTTAAATTTTTACTTCAAAAATATCATCTTCTTGGCCATATCAGTCAACTATTAAGCATTGTGGTCTATATTCTTTGCTATATCTTCCAATTGCCAATTCTGAAATTTCACTAGTCTTTAGGATTGGCACCTATGCTTTCAGTTCCATCAGACCAGACATGTCTGCCATCCCTCTGCACACTTTTTCTTCTTGCTACTTAGACTATACTGCCTCATTATCAATCTGAAAAAATCCTTTATCCACTGCACTGCCTTGCACGAAAATGCAACATATCTGGTTCACTTGGGAAGAAATGATTGAAATTCCAGTTATAATTGGGGGAGCAAATCTCCTAATATCCTCAATGCTCATAATATCCTTCCTTAACCCAATGTGGCTTATACTTCGCAGCCACCCCATGTGACCCATACCTTGGCAACCTGCTCATACACGAGGATTTAGATAAAGTTGAAATCTATTTAATTTTTCTCCCTTTGCACAATACTCTAGGGTTATCTAATATGGAAGCTCTATCGATAGTATGATAAGGTAAGGCCAGCAAGGAGAACTCAAGTGAGACTTTCTTTAACAATAAGCTCTATTGCTTGCAGGTTTCTGATCTTCCATGTGCGAGGTTTCTAAAAAAAGTGAAGTTCCAATTTTTTTTTGTTTACCTTACAGAATCTAACTTTAATTAAAATTGAAACATTATTTTTTTTTGGATCTGTAAAATGCAACCGAAGTTGCATATATTATATTGATAATCGAATTTAGTACATCGAGATAGGAACCCAAAATTTGGGTCAATAAGAAGATAGATACAATTTTCCCCCGTTAACCAAAAAAACACTATCGACAGGACCCAAAATGCCACCCAAAAAACCATAAGTTAGCTTGCTAAGCTCCAGACATCGCACAAAACAACCATCAGTCAATTTCATCATAGAAACCACCCACCTCCATAACCACGACAAGGTCTTTGTACCATTGGATGCCCTTGACCACGTCCAGTCCCAGCCTGCGGCAGAGAAAATTATAACCAGTCGTGGCCCAGTGCCTATGTCTAGCCAGCCCATCACCCATGTTTAGAAGAAAGGGATGGCGCTCCACCTCCATCCCATGGCAAAACATCCTATCAATGTCGTCTGGCTAGGGTATACAGACACCCAACTCTGCGACAGTGACCACATCCAAATCATTGACCAGAATGGCCGTCTTGAACACCACCCTGAGCAACAGCAAGCAACGCACCTTAGGGATTTCTAGGTCCAAGAGAGAGGTAAGGAACCTAGAGGAGATATCAGAATTCGCTCATGTTCTGTTGGAGGAGAAACAAAAACTCCTACCAAGCACCATCCTAACTGCCTCGAGGCAGAGAATGTCTTTTTTGAGTGTAATGTCCCCAATTTAGCCCTACACTCTTCATTTGGATTTAGCCTATTTCTGGAAACTCGTAGGCTAAGTAGAAGCTCAAATCAGGGTTTCCAAATTTCTTGGAGGATGTTTTCGTCTTTTTGCGGAGTCTTCTTTTGGAATTGTTGAACTTGGATTGCGGATTCCTTCTGGGTTTTTTGAGAGCTTCGCATTGGTGGTTTCAGTTCGACATTCTGAGCAATTACATGAATTTACTATTTTTAGTAAATTCTATTTTTAGCAGTTGACTTGTTGACTCCTAATTAGTTGGCTCCACTTTGGCAGTCAGTTCAGACGGTATGGTTGAATTTGGCTTCTGATGCGTTTCCATGGTGATATAAGATATTTTATATTATAATGTTATAATTTAACATTATAATTCCTTGTTCTAGCATCATGAATTAATATTGTTTTTAAAAGGGGGACATTGAAGGGTATTTTCACATGGAGGAAATATTTTAATATTTCTAAAAGCCAAATATTGCTCAAGAGGAAAAGGGGCGCCAACTTTTGGAGAAATGATAATTTTAAATTAAAGAAAAATTGCCTTAATGAAAAAGGACGCCATTTTGAAGGAAGAATGGGTCAAGTCAAAAACCCTAAAAACATCTTGAAGTTAGGGCGCACCTTCTGGAAGCTTCTTGAGGGTCCTTTCAAAATTATAAAAGGGAGCTTTGGGTCCTCATTTTGGAAGTTGATGAATTTGCAAAGTTATGTTGCCGGATTGGCTTTGGGATTGCTTCGAGGAATGAATGCCTCCTAGCCTTGGCTCAACTTCTTGCTTGAAAGACAGCAACTAGTTGAGAGGTTTAGTTGTAGTTGGTTTTCTTTCATTGTAGTTGGTTCTTCTCACATTCCGTAGTTGAGTTATTGTATTTTCTGTCAATTTTAGAGTTGCTGGTTTGTATGGCTGTAGGTTGTTTTTACTCACAACTCAAGAAACATAAATAATATTGTTCTGGGTACTGTTCCAATCTATTTTCCTATGTAGGGCGACCATATGTGCAAGTTTCCAGAATTTTATTTGAAGTCTATGAATTATCTAAAGTAAATCGCCCTTGCTTGCAGGCAATTTCACTTCGTAAGTGCTTTGGAAGTCGTGCAAAATAAATAGGGGTCTTTGTGAGAAGTTTTTGTGATCCATCTTCATTGTCATCATCATTAGAATGTTTTGCAACTGATTTCAAGTTAAATGAGTGAGTATTGAGAGAGATATGAGCATTTAAGTGAGTTCTGGAGTTGCTGATTTCACCATTTTAACTGCAGATCTGTCATATCAGACTTAGTAAAATTATTAATAGGGCTGGGATTGTTTATCTTAGTCATATTAATCATTCTGGAGTAGCTCTACATTTCAGCAGTTTGATTATCACTATAATCCATCGTGCTTGCAGGAGATATATTATATTGTAAGGCTGTTAGTAGTACTAACCAGCCAATATTCACATTTGTAAGCTCTTTATTATATTTCCCACATTTCGTGGAAGAGACTGATCCTTGCTCAGTCTATTGTATTTACTTTTAGTTGCTCCGTCATATGATAGCGCCTATTCATCTTGGATAGGAGTGCACATACTTGGCGTTGAGCTCCATTTCCAGTATTGTATTTCATGTAATTGCTCCGCCATATGGTCGCCTCATTTCCATTCTGGAATTGGGTAGCACATACTTGGTGTTGAGTTTGCTTTCAGTATATTAGATGGTAGGGATCCTCTGACCACAGGCTCGTCGTTCGCCGGCGCATTCTTGGTTAGAGTTTTTGTATAAGCATTTCAATTAAGACCCTCTGACCATATGCTCGCCATCACTTGGCGGCATTCTTGGTTAGAGTTACTTCCAGTTGCAGTTCTGATTAATGTACTGACCATAGTAACGAGACGCGGACGCGGCTCAGACTCGGCGAGGGCGACTCGGTGCGGGACTCGGCGACTCCGGACGCGGACGCGGCGCAGACGCGGCAAAATTAAAAAAAGTTGAAAAACCCTAGAAATTTAGAGATTTTTAAGGATTTAAAACTTGTTTCAAGCACCCTTTATTGAATACAACACAAATAAAAGCAAATTTGATCACATGCATAAGTATACAACGATTACATAAGTATAAGGTACACATTGTAGTTGCGTTGCTGAAGGAAATAACATACTTAGATATATAAAATTAGTCAAATGTATACAAAACTCATGGAATATGAAATCCATGACATCAAATGTTCCATACAAATATGAAATATGAAATATGACATCAAATCAAAATGTTCTATGACTCTATGCCCTATGGCATAGTGGAGCCAGCATCCTTCCTACGAAGGCGTCTAAAGGGCCTGGATGATGTTGCAGCTGCAGCCATAGTCTCTGCCTGTGTCTGACTCTCCATGCCACGCTCACCAACAGCATCTATGCCTCCTCGTGCTCTAGCCTCCTCCTCAGCCATGGCTACAACCTCGGCCTCTCTCTCTGCCTGGTCCACCCAATCAAGGTCCTCGTCACTAAAGACTGCATCTGTAGCCTCAGTGGTCCACTCAGACTGTGGATCAACCTCCTCTAGATTGATCGGGGTTTTGTCATGGTCAAAAAGCTTCCTGTATCTGAGCCGAAGATTGTAATGAACATATACCAAGTCGTTCATCCTCTCCACTGTCAATCTATTGCGCTTCTTGGAGTGTATGTGCTCAAACATACTCCAATTGCGCTCACAACCAGATGAACTGCATGGCTGGCTCAATATACGAATGGCAATATTTTGCGGTTCGGTGTATCAGAACCAAACATATTCCACCAGCTATCTGAGATGAGAAAAAGAAACAAAATCAATCTCATTTCAAGTTTCAAGTTCAAGTTCAACATTTAATAATAAATTATAATATAAAGAGATGAAAATTATGCCCTTAAATATATTTTTACCTGGTAGTAATGTTGTCCTATTATCTTTGCACATTTGGCGTGCAAAGAAGTCTCCATGTGCCTTAGTGAAGGCATCTATCTCCTGCACCACCTGTGTAGTAACAGCAGGCAACATCCGCTCCAATGTCGTGTAGAGCCCACTAAGAATTTCTCTATCTGCACGGAGATCGCGGTGGAATTGGAAGGCCAGATTTAGGAAACATGCGGCTGCATGGATGGGCCTATGAAGTTGGTTTTGCCATCTCCTATCAATGATATCCCAAATGGGAGATACTTCTCCTCAACTCCACCATAGACTGATCTAATGGCCTCTTTGGCCCTATCCATGCCCTCATATATGTAGCCCATTGCGGGCTTCTCCCCATCTGCAACTCGTAGGAGAACTAGCAAGGGCTCAATAAACTGCAAAGTGCAAACATGTTGCACAAATAAGTGTGAATGAAAATAAACAAATAAAAGTAAGATATGATTAAAAATTAGAACATAATAAAGAATTAAATTTTACCTTCACAATCTCGTCCATTGGTGTCCAAAACCCTTGCTCATCAAAAATGCAATCAGCCACAGCAATCCCTGCAGTGCTTGTAGAAAAGGATGAGGAAGACCACTCCTCACTAGTAAACATGCGCCTCAAAGCTTCCCTTGACCGAATCAAGGATTGCATCGTGATAAAATTTGTTGCAAACCTGGTGATGCCAGGACGAGACAACTCCCTCAACCCCGTGTATTGCCTCATAAGGTTAAGCACCCATGTGTGGTTGTATACAAATTTGCAAATGTTTTTTGCTGCTTCCACACATGTTTTGATCCATGGGAGCTTCCCAAGATCCTCCAACATGAGGTCAATGCAATGGGCGGCACATGGAGTCCAAAATATAGTAGGGTGCCTCTCCATCAATAATCTACCAGCAGCAACATAATTTGCTGCATTGTCTGTCACCACTTGCACTACATTTTCTTCCCCCACATCAGCTATCACGTCCTCTATAGCCTCACATAGGTATGTGGCATTTTTGATTTGGCCAGAAGCATCAATGGACTTAATGAAGACGGTGTCACCTGAAAAAAAAAGCAAAACCAATTATTCAATAAATTAAAAAACATAAATCAGCCATATTAAATTATGTGATTCACTAAATAAAATTCAAATTCCAATGCATTGAAGGAAGAACAATTACCTCCGGAGGAAACTAGGAAATTAAGCAACGTCCTATTTCTCCTATCAGTCCAACCATCAGTCATGATGGTGCAACCAATCATGCTCCACTGCTTGCGTTGCTCCTGTAATTGTGCTTTCACATCTGCCACCTTTTGAGTCAAAAGTGGGCCCTTTAATTCATCTTCACTAGGGGCTTTGAACCCCGCCCCACATATGGTTATCGCATCAACCATGTTTTGCCAGAAAGGTGACCTATAACATGTCATAAATAAATTGATAAGTTACATAAGTATTGTAAAATTTGAATTCGATAATGAGATAATGAGATACATCTAGATTCTAAAATTTAAATATAAATTTTAAAACAATTAAACGAAAAAGAATTACCTGGCTACATGGAAGGGAATGGTGCAGTAGTACCAAAAGTCTGCAATTGCCTTTTTGGCTGCATCATGTGCGTCCTTGTTCCAACCCATGCTCTCAAGCGACGGTTGGGAACCAGGGGTAGTGCGTGGTACAAAATATGAGTCCACCCTAGATTTACGAACTCTAGGGCCAATGCTAACACTGCCACTACCACTAGCAGTAGCAGCGCCACCAGCACTAGGAGTACGCATAGGCATTGCTGATGCAGAAACAGAAGCACTACCACAAGCACTAGCACTAGGACGGTATGGAGGCATGGAAGAAGCATCTCCAACAACACCAAGTCCCTGTCCAACTCCAACACTCAACAACTCCTGCTTCTGTTTCTTTTTCAATTCTTTTTGCATTTCAAAAGTTTCTAATTGCACCTGTACTTCACGAACAACCTCAGGAGGTGCTACAGGGCAACCCACTGCATCATGGGCGGGTATGCGTGCAAGATGATATTTTAATCGATTTATGCCTCCATGATATATTGTTTTGCAGTAGAAACATTTGGCGTCTCCTTTTTTCATTCCGGAAAGATTTCAGCATGTTTCCAAGCAGGGTCTTTTCTGACTGGGGTATGAGACATTGTGAAAATAATAATATGGTATGATTTGCAAATGAATGTGGCTGCACAAAATAGGGTTTCTAAAATTATTAAAGTTGCAAGTAGGGTTTGTAAAAAAAATATGCAAACTCAAAAGAATAGTGATTTTACAAATTACAATGAATTATTTGTTAAAAAAACACAAAAAAATCAATTAAAATCGAACTTACCTCTTAGATTTAGCTTGGAATGCAATAGAAACTCCTCCCAATCACTGGTAATGAGCTCTCAATGCACCTCCTTGCTGGTATGAAGCTCCCCAAATGATATATGCCCCTGGATTTGTCTTCAACAACTTGCTGGTTGCCCTCTCTTCTCCTCCTATTTTTCTTCACAACTCTCTCTTCTCCTCCTATTTTGCCAAATGAATGAAATGAGGGCCCTTTTAGGGCGAAATAGAAGATATAAATCAAAAAACAAATTAAAAAAATGTTATGTTTTAATTGTTTTTGGCCTTTTTGGCCGCTGCTGCCGCGGCCGGGTCCCACAGTCGGGACTCGCCGCGTCCGGCGCGCCTGGCGTCTGAACACCAGACGGCCAGCGTCTGTAGCGCCACCGGAGACCTTTGGCGAGGCAGCTAAATGGGACTTCGCGTTGAGACTGTGGCGGAGATCTCGGAGCCTATGGTTATCTAATCCCAAAGAGGTGACAGTACAAAGAGAAACAATAATACAGCTTATGATGTGTACACAGCACATCCATCAATTTTTTATCAATTGACTCTAATTAATAAATTATAGTCATCTCCCAATGACCCCTATACCATGTTTTTAAAGTAATGGCATTCCCCTCCGAATCGCTGTCTGCTATCTTCAGGGGATTATGGCTTAAAATTAATTGTTTCTATAATGATGATGATTATCAAATATCAACATGGTTAATTTATGCTTTCGTCAATATTTATTTCATACTTCAATTTTAATTTTAATTTTTAAGTACATCAGTATCTTACAAGCTTTAAAGTTGCATTCCGCTATGTGATTTTTTTCAAAATATAAATATATATATATAGTTATTTTTTCTTCTAAGTACCCATCTCCAATTATTTTTGAAAATGGCATACCAGTACCCATCCCCACCTCCAACGTTCTTTGAAAATAATGTACCAGTCTGTCTCTTCGTAACTATGAATTACTCCAAAGCAGAAACAAATGAGATGTCACATCTGCTAAATTTCTGCTCATGTTACCACTGAATAGTACCCACACTACATAGAGCCTGCTATACCATATTGTAACCAGCAGGCTCTATCATGGAAATAATTCAAACACCCTTTAACTACTGACCTCTCAAGGCTGTAACATTACCAAATTACTCAGCACATTTTGGCGGCATTGCTTATAGGGAAAATGTGACAAGAAACATCTAGACTCACTTAAGATTGCTCAAGTTCCTTAAATATGTGTTTGGAGCCTGCACTGAAAGCCACTAAAACAGCTTCTCCCCCAGTCAAAAAGATCTTGGTGTACATTGTCAAAGCGACTATGATGCTCAAAGATGGGAATATCAGGAAGTAGGTAATCTGAACCTGTGAGCAAGAGCTGCAATTCTACAAACTCTCCCAATAATCAATGTCCAAAAATGGTTTCTGGTAGTGGAGAAGGGAAAAACTCCTGCTATAGCACAAAATCTGAGAATGGGAACAAATTCCTATTATCCTTCAGATTTTGCTACAATCAATGATTTCTAGATTCAATGGGTTATTGTTTACCAAACAAGTTCTTTCACAAATAATAAAAATATGGACCTTAAATTATTATATCCATGCTCAATAGGTTTTTATATAATTCATACTGAGTAGTAAAAAGAAGCTCACAAAAACTAATTTGAGGAGCTGCATGTCTTTTCATGACTAACCAGTCTCATGGTTTCATCCCACTGACTTTGGTTTCCATTTAATTACGTCAGTAAGCTCAATCTGGTCAACATATCATTGCACTTTCTGATTGAGGACTTATTTGCAAATAATTTCCAATTTCAAGCTTCAAGCAATGGAATATTTGCCCAACTGTGCTAACTTGTATTGACTTAGATTTAAGTAAAGGCTAACGGGAGAAGATGACCTTAGATTATGCTGACAGCACTTGGATTTAAACACTGGACTAGTCAGCAGAAAATTTAACCGCTGGACTATGAAAGAGTGGCCTTGAGGGGAAAACAGGAAGGGAAGGATCAATAAAACTTGCAGAATGTAATGAACAAATTCCAAAGAACTTGACAGGTCTTTAAAGGCTCAAAAAATTCCTGGGAAAAGAACTGTGATCCCCAGACCCATAATAAGGGATCACATCTGGAGCAAACACGTTGGAAAGCCTCTAAGGCTTATGTAAATAATTGTTCTGAGGTTTAGAAGGAATGATAGGACCTATAGCCTTTTGTTACAAAAATACTCTAGATATTGAGAAGGTAAATGTGGCTCAAACTTTGGTTTTAAAATACAGCGGAGCCAAGCTGTGTCACAGACAGTATGTTTGTTAGGAAAATATATTAGTGTTCACATAGGTTAGAATAATAATAATTGTTATGTTAAAATAAAAGTGAGATATACTAACAACTCATATAGCTATTCTAGGTATGAGAATAATTGGTTGGGATTGTATTTAGAATAAATTAATATTATATTATAGTGCATGAGCATAAAAATGTGAGTGAGTTAACACAACTCACGTAGAGATTTAGAAGTGAAAATAGGAGGCACAGAATAAAGGTGGTTAAACAACCCACCTAGATTTAGTGTGAAAGTTTGGTGGAGTTGTTATAGGATTTGGAAAGAATTTCATATACATGTAATTCGTATCATTGACAAAATGGTATGGAATAGAAGAATAATATTATTTCGTGTGTAAAAATCTTTATTTAGCTTCAATAATTTCTGCCCATTTTTCTCACATGGTATCAGAGCTAGGCGTCCAAAAATTTCTTTCACTATCGGTTCCGTAAAATCGCAATATCTCCCTCAATACTGAACGGAAATTCAAAATTCAAAATGTTCTAGAAAACTGATGAACAGTGGAACAAAACCCAGAAATGTTTTGATGAGATATTTACAATTTAGTGAGTAGTTTGTTGTAGAAGAAGAGCAACAAAATGATGGACATGATTTGCGCTTGCTTGATGAAAGCATTTTTTGATACAATGATTTGCTGGTTCAAGAATGATTGGCCAGAGTTTCATGTGTTTGCTTCTCAGTGGATAATTTATTTGAAAACTCTGTAAGTTTTATGTGTTTTCTTTGGTATTGAAAGATTATTACTTTTCCATGAGTAAAAAAAAAAAATCATTTTAGTATTGATGAATAAGGGGAAATAAGAGAATTGTGGAGAAATAAGTGTTAACTTAAAATTTTGTGATTGGAAGAATAAGGAATTTTTTTGAGGAGATTTGAAGCTGAAAATTAAAATCTTTTATTTTTGGATAATTTTTTGAAAATTTTATTGTAAAGGATGCATTTTTGGTTGAATCCGACATCCTATTATCTCATGGGTTTTACAAATATGTTTGAAAGTCTTGTTTGTGCTTTCTGGGCCATCCATGTTAAATCTATTCAAGCACTCAAAAGATCAGGTGAATAAAGTGTAACATATCATATTGGAGGATGTAGGCACAAGAGGTTGGGGGTCAATAACGCCTCTCGTTAGCCACTAACAATGAGGTTGCCTTTTCTATTAGTGGCATTTCCTTCCATTTCTATTTTTCTGTGAGTTATTTCCTTATGTAACCTCCTGGTGTTAAATATTGTATTGAACAAAAGCACTAGTGAATTACAGTTCATGGATCTTGAAATGGTTAGTTCATATCCAGGTTTGTCTAGGTTTGTGGTAAACCTATGTGAAAACCATGAAAGGATGATGAGAGGTGCCTTTCGTTTGAATCAAGATCATGAGCCACACGAGTTGGCTTACTGTAGTTGGAAGTGCTGAGGAGAATGTGGACATCATTGATGCTGTAAATAGTTGTATAGGAGAGCAGCTGACAACAAAGATCCTCTAACTGTCGAACTTCTTGGAAGTGTGATCAGCCGGTGATGAGTTCACTGAAAGTGAAAGCGAGATAAGTTCTCGTATGTAGGTGATCAAGTACAACAAGATCCAAATAGCAGTATGTAGACCTAAAAATATGCATAGGCATATGATTCTATTTCTATTTCATGTGATACTAACATAGGCTAGAATAATAATAATAATTGTTATGTTAAAATAAAAGTGAGTTATACTAACAACTCATATAGCTATTCTAGGTATGAGAAGAATTGTTTGGGATTGTATTTAGAATAAATTAATATTATATTATAGTGTATAAGCATAAAAATGTAAGTTGTTAACACAATTCACGTAGAGATTTAAGAGTGAAAATAGGAGGGAAAGAATAAAGGTGGTTAAACAACCCACCTAGATTTAGTGCGACAGTTTGGTGGAGCTGTTATAGGAGTTAGAAAGAATTTCATATATATATGATTCGTATCATTGACAAAATGGTATGGAATAGAAGAATAATATTATTTTGTGTGAAAATCTTTATTTATCTTCAATAATTTCTGCCCATTTTTCTCACAATTTTTATGTTAAGAGCACTGAATGAAAAGGAAGAGGAAAGATTTCTTAAACAATATTCAAAGCACAACACTGGTGGATTGTATGCTCACAGTCGTGAAAGGCCTCATGTATGTAGATGTTTAAACCTCTGATTTTGTTTTTGTAATATTCTTTAATAAATCCTTTAGAATTTTTGGTTTATGGTTTAAGATAACACATGGATTGCCATATCTGTCATCAACAATTCTAATAATAGAAAACCTCCTTGGTAAGGCTACAGAGCTATCACTGAAAGATTCAAGACTTACTATTGATCTTTTATCAACTTTTTGACTAATGATCTTTTACCAACTCTATCATGCTTCAAAAGTGAAAACTTCCTTAGGGCACAAAAACTGCTTTCTCCACTTATCCTTTTAAACCATTTTTCAAGTGGATAGGCCTTTTCCAATGAGACACGAGTCATCCCTTACCAATTAGAACCATTGATATACTGGTAATAGACAAAACATCCTCAACTCCAACGTCAAAACTAGAACTATAAAGAATGCTGCACAAAATAATTTGAATTTTCTCATAAAAAAGTCTTACTCAAGTTCTTTTATACTGGGAAGAGGAACAAAACTTTCTGTGGACAGAAACAATTTTCTTGACCAAATCTACAGTTGTTTGAGGTACAAGATATCACAAAAGCTTTCATTCTTAATTAGATTCCACAACCCTTGAGGATGGTGATTGATAACTTTATACTATCATGGTTGCCTTATCTACTAATAAGTACTCTAATCCATGTGTTGGTATATGGTGTTGTACACCATTGCATAAATTGATTTATTATAATATTGTAATTAAATAATTATTTAGTTGTGATATACCTTGGTGGTGTTGTTAATCACACTAGGTAATTATTTCGAGTCCACTTGATGTATTGTAAGATAGTATTATTATTTATTGTGTGGGAGACGTGATAATAATTTAATAGTGGGGAAATATTAAATAATGTGATGTCTTAGTACCCAATATTAAATAAGGGGTTATTGGTTTTGTATTCACATGGTTTTGTGGTACATGGTTTCACTTTACCACTAGTTGTATTTTGTGTGAGCTTGTGTCTATAAAAGTAAACACATGTGTAGTGGTTTAGGTTGGTTGAGTGGTTTGGCTGTCATTATTGAGTCTTCTTGAGAGTGCATTTGTGAAGCATAGCATGGGATGTGTGGATTCATGCTTGGACACATGGGAATGCATTGGAGGATTTGATGCTTCAGAACTATTCGTTGTAACTCTTGTATTTGCTCATGGATGATCAATATGATGGAGTATGGATGCTTTTGGAGGCTGGGTTTTTCCCTCTTGAGGGTTTTCCTAGGGTATATCTTGTGTGATCTTTGATGGGTATGTTGTCTATTCTCTTGCATGTGGATTTTGAGCACTTATTTGTATTGTTATCTCTTTTGGGTTATGTAGAAATTGTCATTAGATGGCTGCAAATTTCCTTACACCATGTTGGAGAATGCCAAGATCAAAGAGCTCGAATTGATAACCTTTCACAAGTGAAACGATAA
Source organism: Sequoia sempervirens (assembly GCA_007258455.2). Classification (NCBI taxonomy): domain Eukaryota; kingdom Viridiplantae; phylum Streptophyta; class Pinopsida; order Cupressales; family Cupressaceae; genus Sequoia; species Sequoia sempervirens. The sequence goes on from VDFB02086555.1 coordinate 30,643, forward strand.
GTACAATACGATATCTATCAATATACAATTAAGAGTGTGTAAATACAATGAGGAACCTTGCATGTATAGGCAAGGTAGATGAGGTGAGAAGGTAGGAGCAGTGATTGACTACCCCTCCAAATGTGCAACACTTGTGAGCTCACTTGACAAGTGTGTGAGCAAATGGCAAGTATGCATGCAATAGGTGTCTCAAGTGCTGAGGACACATGTCTCAATGCTATGAGATGAGACAAAAGCATAAGAGAAACCTAAGTAAAGTTATGAGTGTAGAAAAGTCAATCCTCAGAAGGTGATTAGTGTTCAAATAATCGATGTTATGTATTAAACAGAGGAACGAAATTTCGTTATATAGATTTACAAAGACGACATTTCTAAAAGAAACAAATGTTAACAAAAGACGAAATTAGAAACTATCCTAAACTAACTAAATACGACTAGATGACCATTAACTAAACAAATAGAAAGATATTATACTAATACCCTCCCTTAATGGTCATCGTTCTAACTACCTAGAGAAATAACATAGAATGTTGTCCCCTTCTTCTTAGAATGCTTTGCAACAAAAGACAAGAGTCTGCACTACTTGCCACTTGAGATGATTATGCCACCAACCCTCCGAAGCTGGGAGCTTCTAGAAATGACCAAAGCTGACACAAAACATCAACGTGTTGGGTAATGAAGCTGTCCCTCCATGTAACCAGAGATGATGGGTTGTAATATCCCTTTCAGTGGAAGCACTTATGCGAATCGTGCATTCAAAGTGTTTTTCAAAGAGATACATTAGAAAGGTTAGAGATCAATAAATTTCAATGATAACTTCGAAGATGATATAATTCTTTCATTCTTGTCAAAGGATTATGTATTTCCTTCTTATCACTCATTATGAATGATTCTCCTATAATATATTTCATAAGTGCATTAGGGTAAATGTTAAACATCCTTCAAGAAACTATAGATGGAATTCTATTATACCATTCAACACCATAGTGAATGAATAGTCATTATTACTTATAAGGCTCAATAATTGTTGCGAACATCATTATTGGATAGTTGTAAATAATATATATATATATATTATCTTGTATATATTGTATGTGTCCACCACCTATGAGGTATTTATGAGTCTCAAAATATATATATATATATATACACACTTATCAATTACCAAAATATATTTATCGACATATGGATTATATATATATAGAAAACATATTATATTAAATATATATGTCAAACACCAACCATTACTAAATTCTTAATTCATACATTTATTACCATCTATTTATTTTTTGATTAGTTTCCAACATAAATTGTAATCATTTATTTTATAACAGAAATTACACATGTTACCCATATATCTTATTTATATCGACTTCTTCTTAATTTCTTAATCTGCTGTTTATATATGATATGTTTCTTTTTCTTACCTCTTCTTCACCCTCTCTTTCCCTTCATACAATCTCCTTTTATTAATATTTGTGCCATTAATATTAATATTTGTTCATATTAAGCATATAAACACTGCCCTATGCATATACATATTGCTGCACTTTATTATTTTCTTCAAACCATATAATATTACTATGTTTAAATGAATCCTTGCTCCTTTAACTTAATCGATGCCTTAAAACAATGCATGCTATTTGAAAGGACATAACCTTAGCTGGCCGCTGCCTCTTCATTTATTTTATTTCTGTCCTTTTTAATTATCGCTGCTTTAGATTTTTATTGAATCGCTGCCTTCTTCGGTTCCCCTTGGTAATCTGCCTTTAATATTAATATGTTAATATATTTTATATTATTATATCATAATAATTATAATTATGATAATAGCAAATTGTCAATATTTATTTTGTTATATTTATAATAATTATAATATTTATTTATTTATTTTATTTTATATTTACTATTTGTTTATTTTGTTTATTTTATATTTATTTTCTATATTAATTTATATGATTATAATTGTATTATCATTATAATATCATTTGTAGTGATATTCAAATTTACATTTCATATATTATTATATATGTATTTTGATATTTATTTTATTTGTTTTATGTTTTGATAATTATTATGTTTGATAATTATAGTTATAATAATGGCAATTAGTTACATTTATTTTTTTGATTTGTATTTCAATATTTCAGATTTAGTCTTACAATTTCAGGGACATGACAAGGGCATAGAAGTCAAAAATTGCAAAAGTTCAAAGTTACGAAATTGGCCAAACAAAAAGGGTATTTTCATTTCAGAGCCTTCTGAACACAATGGTGATTAATACGTTTTACGAGCTCCCAAGGCGCTCATTGATAGGGCTATGTGTGGGAGTCACCTTGATGCAGGAAGGAACGTGCTCTCATGGCTCCAATACCATGTTGGAGAATGTCAAGATCAATGAGCTTGAATTGATAACCTTCCACAAGTGAAACGATAAACACAATAAGATATCTATCAATATCAAATGAAGAGTGTGTAAATACAATGAGGAACCTTGCATGTATAGGCAAGGTCGATGAGGTGAGAAGGTAGGAGACAATGACTGACTACCCCTCCAAATGTGCAACACTTGTGAGCTCACTTGACAAGTGTGTGAACAAGTGGTAAGTATGCATGTAATAGGTGTCTCAAGTGATGAGGGCACATGTCTCAATGCTATGAGATGAGACAAAGCATAAAACCCTAAGTAAACTTAAGCTATGAGTGTGGAAAGACCAATCCTAGAAAGGTGAAGTTAGCTGACTAGGTGGATAATGACACTATTTTGCCTAACAATCAAACCCTTATGCCATTGTATGAAAGTTTGTTTTAGGTTTAAATTATCATATTGGGAAGTATACCTCAGCATTTGTTGATGTGATATACAGTGAAGGATATGAGCATGCGGCGCAATTTTGAAATGTACTTAACCATTTACATGGGACAGAAAGTACAGATTTTGAGTCCAGAAACCATTACTAGATCCAAGGATATTTGCTCTATAAGTTGGAAAAGCTTTATGTGCCTAAAGAGGGAGGAGTTTAGCTAATAAAGGAAGCTCATACCTCAAAATTTGCAGGACATTTTGGCATGTTGAAGACATTGGCACATTTACAAAGGTATGTGTATTGGCCAATCATGCAAGTTGCTGTTGCAAAAAACTGTAGGGTTTGTATTTTGTGTGGCACTGGTACACCTAGTAAAAGAAAGTTGGGATTGTTATGTCACTATGGATTCCTTTTAGATCATGTAGAGAGTCTCCATGGATTTTGTAATAGTTTCTCCCATGTCAAATAAAGGGTATGATTACTTGTTTATTGATGTAGACCATTTTAGCAAGAAGTCAATCTCATTCCATGTATAAAGACTCTTAAAGGCAATGAAGCAACTGAGCTATTTTTCAAAAAAGTAGAAATTCAGTTTGGTATGCCTAACTTTACAATTTCAAATGGCATTATGAGGTATACGAGTAAGTTTTGGACTATCTCGTGGTTGAAGATGGATATAAGGCTGAAAAGTTCTACTGCCTTCATCCACAAATAGATGGTCAAACAGAAGTGATCAATAGAGCATTGATGCAATTCTTGAAAGGATATCATAGGAAACATCCCACTACTTGGAATAGAACTTTGGCATATATCCAGCATTCTTATTATAGGGTAATACCGTAATTCATTCATCAACCAATAAATTTCCATTTAAAGACATGTTTTGGTTAATTACCTCCTAGTCCTTTTGACATAGTAATGGAACAGTCAATACAAAACAGAGTGGACTTAGAAACCACAAAACTGAAATTTTGATTTGGAAAATTGAAAACTATAACTCCAAGTATAAGATAAGAGAGCTTGAAGGAGTCTCTAGCTAAGTTCAAAGCAAAAATGACCACCAAATAGTTGACCATATATTTAAAGTTGTGCACAAGGTATGGTTATAGTTGAGAAAATAAAAACTCCAAGGTAAAGCAAAGAAGCTACAACCACTTAGATATGGTCTACTTAAGGCTCTTCATCAAGTGGAAACTAATGCATTTACACTAAACATGCTTCCATATATAAAGTTGCATTCCATTGTGAATGTGGCAAACTTCGGTATCTTCCATCCTTTCATGCTAGATGATAAAATGAGGCCTTCTGCTGCCTTCTATTAAAGATCTTTGTCATGTCCCCATCACAAAAGAAAATCTAAGATAAGTATACATTTAATATATTTATATATTTGCATTCAAATAGAGTAATCATTATAGAACATTTTCATTTAACTCATATATATAAACATGACTAACTTGGGTACTGTTGGTGACAGATGAGAAGAAGAGATCCTAGAAGAAACTAAGATGTTTTTGCTTGAGGACAAGCAAAGTTGGGAGGGGAGGACTGTCATGTCCCCAAAATTAGAACACTCTGAGATACAAATAAGTGAAAATGAATAACACAATACATATTAAAATTATAAAAGAAAATATTATCGTTTTAATATATTTATAATTACAATCATAAGATAATATTGTAATTATTAATATATATTGACGATACACAATAAAATACATTAATATAAATACTATCATAATTATCAAATAATTATTAAGAGATAATATTCTAAATATTAAAATATACATTTAAATAATAAATATAAATAATGCTATAAATAAATATAAATAATATTACAAATAAATTAAAAATAAAATAGTAAAATATAATACACATCAAAACAAAATAATAAAATGAATATAATTTGAGATATCATTAAGGAATGTTTAACTAAAAGTCATGTCCATTTGTGGGGTTATCTCTATTCAAAGA
>VDFB02086556.1:0-99633 GCA_007258455.2 Sequoia sempervirens
AAAACTAAAGACACCCCTACCAACCTACTGGTCACCCATCAACCTGCAAAGAATCAAATTTCTTGTGAGTAAGGTGTAGGTGCTCCTGCACCACTATTTGGTGCAGGGGCACCAAGCTTCGATGGTTGTCATTAGGGTGATGAAGTATTATTTTGGCTTGGATAAGGTCATATAGACCATTTATTGATGTAATAAGTCTACTTTAGTGGTTATTAGTGAGTTAGAAGGTTTTAGTTGCAAATTTTCTAAATTAGTGCAAAGTGTCATTTTTCAAATTTTGAAGTGCAAGACATGCATAGTGGGGAAGCTGAATGGTTAGGGATGGCCAAAGGTCACTTGTGGAATTTGTTTTCAATAAATTATTGATTAAGGGAGTTGAATATATGTATGTGAATCTTGAATCAAGGAGTGTGTGGAGAAGAGTGGAAGATTTTGTACAAGCATTGATCAATAAAGCTCTATTTTCTTTGTAAATTTGAGTTTGTTTTTCTCTTTTTTAGTGTTGTAGTCAATTGCATGAGTCCGTACTGAAGAGAATTGAATAAAAGTGTTTTGATTTGGGTAGAGGGATGCGTTATCCATGTTTTTTTTTTGTGGTATTGAAATCCATCTTGTCTTTAGCTCTTAGGGTGGATTTTACTGTAGACGGGTTTGGAAGTCTAAATTTCAAGTTTTGAAGTCATCAAGTGATTTAATGGCTCATTCCACCTAATGTATTTACTGTAGCTGGGTGGAATGAGTCCATTAGGTGTGGAATAGGTTAGAATATGATTCTTGGAGTAGGGGAGATTGTTTTGGAGTGATTGCATGTAGCCTTGGGTGTGAAAATGTGTGATTTTGAGTGAATTTGAGTGGTTTTAGAGTGTGAATGGATGAAATCCTTTGGGGAAGTCATTTGTGAGAGTCTTTTGAGCATGTAAAGACATCATATGGTATGTTTGGGGTGTTGTGTGTGAGATTTAATTGTGGGAAGAGTGATTTTCAATAAGGCTCCTTGGAAAACCTAGGTTTGGTGGCTTGAGAGTGAGGGTTTAGTGGATTGGTAGCTTGGTGAATGGTTGGAGCTCTAAAAATTGTGAAATCTTAAGGTTGGAAACCTATTTAATGACTTTCCATGGTGTTTTAACTTGATTGCAAGTGTTTGGGAAGGTGTCTCTTTGGAAAAAAGGCCTAATTGGCCTAGTTGCCCCTATAGTACAGTGGGATTTTGGAGAATACATTGAAAAAACCATCTCCAGGCCTCATGTGACCTTATGAGCACTTTAAACACCATTTTTTAAGCCTACACATGCTTAATAATCCTTACTATTATGCTTTCCCAAAACTTCACCCACTTTTAGTCTCTAAAACCTCAATTTTCTATTAAAAAATGTGCTTCTCTCAACTAGGGATTCATGCCCAAACATACACATGACCTCCCAGTCCTTGAAAACCTTTAAACACATCAAAATCCACTAGATCTCACTAAAACCAACTAGTTCTAGCCTTCTTCAAAACAAATTCTTCAATTTGCTACTTCAACCCATACCTTTTAGGCCTGAATTCATGCATTATATACTTGATTGTCATTTGAATTGTCATTAACAAAATTATATATTAACTTATATGTTTATCTTATTTTACTCTTGTAGGAGTAGGTTTTGGAACACTTGAAGGAGTAGGTGTTGAAACAGCTCAGGGAGGAGGTGTTGAAACACTTGAAGGAGATAAATAAAAAGAAATGCCTAAAGATGTATGTGTTTATTTTATTTTCTGTTTGGTAAATATGTTCTTATTATCAAAAATTGTATGCTAACTTGTATCAACTTGATGTTTTTGTGTTCACCTATATAGATTGACATTGCAAAAGTTGGTATGATTGGTTCTTTGAGAGAGGCATATTCTAGGACTCATGATGGTTTGAAGAGACATATATATATATATATATATATATATATATGAGGTAATCAAGATTTCAACTTTAGAGTTCAATTATAATTCAATGTATATTGATTTTGATGTTAATTATTTGACTTTAAATTATATAATATAACTAATCTCAATTGTGGTTTGAATTTTTCTTGTGCAGATACCTTCAGAGCCAAAGAGTGCTTCAAAGAGGCTCCATTTTGATGATCCACCAGTAGTTTAGGATGAGATAGACATTTTGGCATGTATATCATGAATGGATATCGAGATGACATATGCCACACTTTGTAAAACTTTGTTTGAGTTGGTGTTGATGCCATTTTTGTATATGGACATGCACTTGATTATTGGATAATTTGATATATAGAAGTTGAGAATCAAAATAATTTGTTCGTCATGTGCATTTTTAAATTGTTCAAAAATTTAATCTTGAGCAATGGCTAAATATCAATGTACAATAGCATAAAAAATAATGGTTATATTATATAGTTGACAATAAAAAATAATGAATAATGGTTAAATTATATCATATATTGCTTAGTTATATTATGGTTAAATTATATAGTTTAAACAACTTTGAAGACAAGAGAAATGGTAAAGTTTAACATTTTAACTTTAAAGTTTAAATACACAAATGCCATTGTCTCACACTACATATTTCATATTGCATTATCATTACATATTGAAATTCAAAAAATATCATAGTTTTATGTTGATAAACATGCCAAAGTGATGCAAAGTAGGGTGGCAAACTCTCAACAAACCAACTGCCCTTTAATCTTCCTTCCAGACACAAAACACCATTGGACAGTCATGAGTAGCGTACATAAGCACTAAATCAATAATCATCTTCCAATGAAACACTCACCAACACTCCAAAATTCAAAACCCTCACTTTTGACAAGTTTCAAAGGGGGTTATTGAAAACCTCACCTTCAGACCTATCCTCACTATTTCAATGCCTCCAACACCTTCAAATATGTCTACCCTTGCTTAATTAACTCTTACAAAGTGCTTCCCCAAATTTTTTCCATCACTACCTACTCTTAACTTCCAAATTTCATTCAAAACACACATTCTTGACAACTAGGCATCATGCCCAAACCCCCAAATGGCCACCCCTGCTCTTGAAATCATGCACACATGCCCCCTACACCTAATTATGCCATTCTACTGAGTTACAATACAATACAATGGGTGGAAAAGACATTTGGTGGAAATTTCCACACTGCCCCTGTGGAAAAACTATGAATTTAGGCCTAGGAGGCATAGCTTGAAGTAGCAGATTACAACAATAGTTTGGAAGAAGGTTACATCCTGGTTGTTTTAGTGTTATCAAGTGGATTTTAATGTGATAGAAGGTCTACAAAGGCATGGTAGGTCATTTGGATGTTTGGGCTTGAATCCCTAGTTGAACAAAGAGTGAAAATGGGTGAAATTGAGAGGTTTTAAGAAGGAAATGTGTGAGAAATTTGGGGGAAGCATAATTTGAAGGTGAATTAAGTTTGTGTAGGGTGAAATAAGAGTGTTTGAAAATATTTTGAGGTTGAATGAGGTCTGGAGATGGGTTTTTCAATAAACACCTGCTTATTTGGTGAAAAATGAGGGTTTCATGAAAGAGGGTCTTAGCAAGTGAGTTTTGACTCAATGGTTGAAGAATTTGGGGTTTTGGAGGAAGTTTGAGGACTTTCCAATGGTATTTTAAGTGGAAAACAAGATTGAAGGAGAGTTCCTTTGTTAAAGTGGGATAATTGGAGACCCTTTTCGAGCATTCAAGGTTAGTTTGATGGTATTGTTCCAAATTAAGTACATGTGATTGAGTTTTTTTAGTTGTGGAATTACCTTTCATTGCATTACAAAGGACCTTATTAAGGACCAAAAACATTAAGACACCCTAAGCACTAACTAGTGCAGGGGCACCAAGAGCATTTTATGCAAATGTTGAAAATTGAGGTCTTTTGGTTGTTTAGGGGTATTTGAGTCTTTTTGTTCAAAATATAAGGTAATTTAGACCATTTTATGATGTAAGGAGTCATTTTATAGGTCTTTAGGTGGTTGGAAGGTCTAAGTTGCAAAATATTGCAAAAATTACAAAATTGTGTAAAAGTTGTCAAAATTGCAACTTATTGTCAAATGGTGGAAGTTCAAGAGTCATCTTGTTGTAGTTCATAGGGAAAGCAGTTGGAATTTGTTTAGTCATGTTTAGGCATGGTCCTCTTTTTCACCCAAACACGTCAAATCGCTCTGAGGTATGTTCAACCAGTTGAATCCCTTAAGAGTCTGAAGTGTAAAATGACTGCAAACTTTAGAATGATGTTACTTGGACACCATGATGCTTATAAACTTATTATCTAAGCCTATGGGATCATGTTGTGCCCCTCTACAATAAAATCTCTCAATTTTTTTTATCTTAGAGGTTTTTTCCTGTGGTGACAAGATTTCACTTGGGTAAAAAGTTGTCAAATGCAAGTAGTGCAAAGTTGCAAAGTGGTGCAAATTTTGTTCTGCAACTCGTGTGACCAAAATAATTGTTCCAATGTGTTCAAGTGGGTACATTTATGCTAGGAATGGTCCTATTTCACACCCAAACACTCTGAATCACTTTGAGCTACGTTCAACTGGTTGAATCCCTTAAGAGTCTGAAGTGCAAAATGACTGCAAACTTCAGCATGACGTTACTCAGACACCGTGATGCTTAGAAACTTCTCATTTGAGCCTATGGGATCATGTTGTTTGTATATACAATAACCTCTCTCAATTTTTTGTATCTCAGAGACGTTTTCCTGTGGCGGTGAGATTTTGCTTGGGGAAAAAGTTGTCAAATGCAAGTAGTGCAAAGTTGCAAAGTGGTGCAACTTTTGTTTTGCAACTCATGTGACCAAAATAACTACTTCAACACATATGAGTGTGTACGTTTACACTAGGCATGGTCCTCTTTTTCACCCAAACACACCGAATCACTTCGAGCTACGTTCAACCAGCTGAATCCCTTAAGAGTCTGAAGTGCAAAATGGCTACAAACTTCAACATGATGTTACTTGGACATCGTGACACTTAGAATCTTATTGTTTGAGCCTATAGGATCATGTTGTGCCACTCTACAATAACCCCTCTTAGTTTTCACTATCTCAGAGGCATTTTTCTGTGGCGGCGAGATTTCGCTTGAGGAAAAAGTTGTCAAATGCAAGTAGTGCAAAGTTGCAATGTGGTACAAATTTCATTCTGCAACTCGTGTGACCAAAATAACTTTTCCAACATGTCCAAGTGGGTATGTTTTTGCTAGGAATGGTCCTCTTTTGCACCCAAATGTGCTAAATCTCTCCGAGCTACGTTCATCCGGTTGATTCCCTTAAGAGTCTAAAGTGCAAAATGGCTGCAAACTTCAACATGATGTTACTCAGACACCATGATACTTAAAAAAATCTCATCTAAGCCTATGGGATTGTGTTGTGCCCCTCTATAATAACCTCTCTCAATTTTTTCTATCTCGGAGGCATTTTCTTGTGGCGGCGAGATTTCGATTGGGGAAAAAATTGTCAAATGCATGTAGTGAAAAGTTGCAAAGTGGTGCAACTTTCGTTCTGCAACTCATGTGACCAAACTAACTATTCCAACACATCTGAGTGGGTAGGTTTATGCTAGTCATGGTTTTATTTTGCACCCAAATACGACGAATCACTCTGAGCTACGTTTAACCAACTAAATCCCTTAAGAGTCTGAAGTGCAAAATGACTGCAAACTTCAACATGATGTTAATCGGACACTGTGATGCTTATAAACTTCTCATCTGATCCTATGGGATCATGTTGTTCCCCTTTACAATAACCTCTCTCATTTTTTTCTATCTCATAGGCGTTTTCCTATGGCGGTGAGATTTTTCTTGAGAAAAAAGTTGTCAAATGCAAATAGTGCAAAGTTGCAAAGTGGTGCAACTTTCATTCTACAACTTGTGTGACCAAACTATCTATTCCAAAACATTTGAGTGGGTATGTTTATGCTAGGAATGGTCCTCTTTTTTACCCAAACACACTGAATCACTTTGAGCTACTTTTAATTGGTTGAATCCTTTAAGAGTTCGAAGTGCAAAATGGCTACAAACTTCAACATGTCGTTACTCGAACACTGTGACACTTAGAAAATTCTCGTTTGAGTCTATGGGATCATGTTGTACCCCTCTATAATAAGCATGTCTAAGTCAAGTGAAAATCTGACCAATCTTTGCAAGGAACAAGCAAAGTCTTCCATGCCCATTGTCAAGGAAAATGTCCAAGATGATGCAAAGTCTACTTGGGAAAGAAAAGCTATGTCCAAATTGTTGTCAAGTCCGCCCTTGGCTTGAATAATGCTTGTCCAAGAAAAAGGTAAATTCCACCCAACTCAAAGCATACATGGAAAAGACAACGTAAAGTTGGCCCAACTCAAAGCATACATGGCAAAGACAACTTAAAGTCCACCCCAAGCTAAAAATAGGAGATGGAAAACATATCTTGAAGTTTGCCTTAGGCCAAGATCAAAGGGAACATCCAACATGCTGAGATGGTGCCTCGTCATCTTCCAACCAATCAAATTGTTCCAAGCTAGCATGTCTAGGTTCAATGAACCTGACACTTCATAATGCAACAAATTTTTATTGTTGGTTTATATTTAGCAGGACAAGTGTCCCCAAATGTAATTTTCTCATTGGTTGAGAGGTAGTTAGTTGTGAAAAAACCTAATTAGGTTTTTATTTTGTAATATCAATTGTTGATTCAAAATCAATCTTGGCCAATAAATTGTATTTGAGGAGCCTATAAATTGAGCTCACCCATCATTTGTAAAACATGGGAGCATCCATCACATACTACTAGTTCACTATCTTGTCTATCCTTTCGCTTACTATTATGATTTGATAGATTTTTTCCAAGCATCCATCGCTTGTCTGATAGCACTTGTTATAGGCTCTTAGCCATAGTAGCAAGACAGTGAACTATTTGATAAAATGCTTTGGTAGACATGTATGAAAAATGTAGTAGCATAGACAAGGTAGTAAACTATTTGAAAAAATGCCTCAAAGAAATGTGGTCTCATGGTGATGGAATGCCATGACAATCCAGGGAACTTGCTTGTCATGGAATTCCATCACCATGAGACCACATTTCTTTGAGGCATTTTTTCAAATAGTTTGCTACCTTGTCTATGCTATTGCTTACTATTACGCTTTGATGGATTTTTTCCAAGCATCCATATAGCTTGTTTGAAAGCACCTATTTTATAATTTTAGCCATAGTAGCAAGGAAATGAATTGATTGATAAAATGCTTTATTAGACATGTATGAAAAATGTGGTAGCATAGACAAGGCAGTGAACTGTTTGAAAAAAAATCCTCAAAGAAATGTGTTCTCTTGGTGATGGAATGCCATGACAAGGACATTGAGACCACATTTATTTGAGGCATTTTTATGAATAGTTCACTGCCTTGTTGGTGTAGGAGCACCAAGCCTCTTGATATGGTACTGAATGGTCATGGATGGAATTGTGGTTAAGATAGGAGAGTTTGAGTTTTTTTTTGTTTTAATAAGGTCTACTTAGACCATTCTCATGTTTCCAAAATGATTTGGAGTTTTCATTTGATACTTTGGCCATAACTTGTAATCATGTTAAAATTTGTCAAGATGGTCAAATGTTGTCAAGGTAAGGAGAATAGGAAGTCTTTTAAGAGGGTCTAGGGGATTAGGAAATAATAAAGAGTCAAAAGGAGGAAAATGTCAAATTTGTAAGTTGCATAAATGCAACAAATTTGAAAACCAATGACTACCTCCTTTGAATTTTTTTTACTTGGTAGTTATAGACATTGGGAGAAGTTGGATTTGAATGTAATCATTATAAAATCCTTAAAAATGGCTTGTGTAGGGTTGTTGAAGGAAATTTGAAAATTGTACACATTTTGTTTTCATGAAATACAACATTCTCAACAACTTTTTTCTTGTTTTTATGAACTTCGAAGGCTTGGTACGGACCCATACAACCTTCCTTTTCTCTAAATTTCTTAAATGTTGTAGGTAAATTTTTTGGCTCTTTAATGCTTCAATTTTGAGGTCTTAATTATGTAAATTGAGGGAGAAATCTTTATTTTTTTGGGATTGCTCATTTACCCTATTTTGGGGGTTTTGAAAGGGAACAAAATGGGTTTCTAAGCCTTCCACCCACTGTATAGTCCTGTAACTTGATGGATAGGATTAGATAGGTGAAATAAACATGTATCCATCTTTTTTTGTGCAAGGAAGGCATATTTCTTCATTTGGGTGAGTCCCTAGGATTGTTTCCATAGGAAAATGCATGAATTTAATGGGTACAGACCTGAATCTAATGATGGGGTGTTAGGAAAAGTTATCTTATGAACTTCTAAGCTTGTGGGGGTGAATTCAAGGGTGTTTGACTAGGTGGCTAGTTTGGGAAGGGCCTGGAAGTGTCTTTTTCAATAAACCCTCATCAAAAGTGCACAAAACAAGGGTTTTTGGGTTTGGTGTGGAGGTGGCCGTACAAATGAAATATAATGGGGGGGTTTTATGGTTTGATAACCTACCAATTTCTTCCCTAAAGTATCCGACTATTTGCATAAGTTTAAGAGGGGGGTCCTTTGTAAAATTAACCTATTTGGAGGCCTAAAACGGTGAGAAAGTCAGTTTTCTCAAATTTGTTCCAAAGGAGTCATATGGGGGGCTAAGATATGTTTTGTAACTTTGTAATGGGTGTCTGAATCATCCTTTTTTTTTCAAGTGTTTTGGGAAGTTGTGGAGTTAAGTGCCTAAAATGGGTTCGCGCCGCTACTAGGTTTGCAAGGGTAAAAGTGGGAAATCCTACCTCTGATTGATTTCAAACTTTGGGAGTTGTTTAGATTGGTCCAATAGATCCTTTTAATCTTGTTAGATGCCTCTTGAAGGCAAGTTGACACTTTGAGTGGGATTTCTCCTGTCTCTACATCACTTGTCTATTCTATTGCTTCTTATTATGCTTTGATAGATTTTTTCCAAGCATCCATAGCTTGTTTGCAAGCACCTATTTTAGGATTTTAGCCATAGCAGCAAGGTAGTGAACTATTTGATAAAATGCTTTGGTAAACATGTATGAAAAATGTGGTAGCATAGACAAGGCAATGAATTGTTTGAAAAAATGCCTGAAAGAAACGTGGTCTCATGGTGATGGAATGTCATGAAAATCCATATCAATTTGCATGTCATGGAATTCCATCACCGTGGGACCACATTTCTTTCAGGCATTTTTTTCAAGCAGTTCATTGCCTTGTCTATAGTATTGCTTGCTATTATGCTTTTGATAACTTTTTTAATTTTTCGAGATGGACTTGTTTTATGCTTTTAGCCATAGCAACAAGGAAATGAAATATTTGACAAAATACTTTGGTAGACATGTATGAAAAATGTGGTAACATAGACAAGGTAGTGAACTATTTGATAAAATACGTCAAAGAAATCTGGCCTCATAGAATTCCATGATAAGAAAATGCAATTGGCATTGTCTATTTTATTAGTTATGCAATGTGAAGTAATTGCATAACTACTTAGGTTGACTTTGTAAAAACTATATTTTAATTGAAATTTTGTCATCTATCAGCATCTAGTTATTAGTTATGTAGTGTGAAGTAATGCTTTGACTTTGAAAGATATGCAATAAGATGTAATCAATGATATGAATATAAAGTACAAAAAATTATTTTTTACAATTCATTAGTTAAAATATTTATTTTATTTGCTCTCTATATCTCTATATGCTATGGATATGCCTTTCAATATCAAAATGAATAGATTTTATCTCTTGTTCTACAATTTTTTATGTTTTTTTAAATATTATTTTTTCCTAACTTTTTAAAAAACTCTTATACTTTTGGTTTGTCAAAATTTTCCCCAAAATATTTTTGCTGCTATGCATTGGAAGCATGAAGCATACACGTGAATACACACACTATATGCAAAGTATACATGTGAATAAGTGAAGCATACATGTGAATAAGTGAGGCACAAGTAATTGAAGCATTACAAAGGATACAAACCACCAAGAATGGAGCTTATTTACACAATACACTTTAGATGGAGCTTATTGAGATATCAAAGATAATTAATTAAGCATTAGATGTAAACAAAATCCATTCCTACAACATTCAAGCATATGATTTACACAATACGCATGATCATAACATCATTCAAGAATGACAGTAGCAAAATAATTTTCTTTTAATAAAAAATCCGTAAGGTATACAATGATATATATTGATAAAAGTATATACAATATAAACAAAAAAGCCATACAGGCTTAGTACAAAGGAGCCATATTATGGACATAAAATGTCACATATATATCGATAGTACAAAACATATGTTCCAAAATGCCACATAGGCATACAAAAAATGACACTAATATAGTCATTTCCCTCTAGGGGAAAGAAATAGATCCCGTGATGCCTTCGAAATTTGGTTGGATGGAGTGACTATTGGTTCTCTGGTCTTTCAAACACGCTCGCTAGTCCTCCTCTCTTCACTCTGGACCTGCAACTGATACAATAAAATGTAAAGATGTTAATACACAAAAATTGAATTATGGAATGACATATAACAAAATATAATCACTTACCACATACAGATAGTCATCATTCACATTTACATCATTTTCATGCCCACGATTTGGAGTGACAACCCCCTGTAGAAACCATCAAGATAGAAATTAAGCTACACAAAAGTATCGTGAAAATTTTCTATAATAGACCATAAAAGAGCAAATATAATGTCAAATCGACTAATTTGTTGCATACCTCTCTCAATGGATCAGAACTGGCTATTGTTGTAGCAACTTCATGCTCCATCGTGCCACCAACACCACCAGGGCTGTCTGATGTCAACATCTACAAATGGTAAATGAAAGAGTAAATGGTAGGGTGAACTATTAAATGTTAATGGGATGGGATTAGGAAGGAATAAAGGAACAAAAAGTGAACTAGGAGAAGCTAATGTGACATGATCAAGGAATACAAATGCAATGTTTATGTTTCTCATCCATTTTTTAGATTTGTATATGCAAAATTATGAAAACTAGCTAACATTTTTTTACAACACCATTATTGAATAAAGGCTACCTGAGTGTAAGTTGTTTGAGGAAATGGATCGCGAGGTGTGGAGGTCGAAGGTCCACCAGGAAAATGTTTGAAATACAAAGCATGTTATGAGACAAACATTCAAATATAACATTCAACTATTCAAATGCAATAATAATATCTTTAATATTAGTTGCATACCTGTGGACTCAACATCGAGAATGAATAAGGGTTTGTAGGAATGGGGCACATCTCATGAACACTCCGACCTTGAAATTTCATCATATTGAAATTCCACTAATTGACTTATTCTTAAATTTCAAAATATAATTTAATAAACAACATTAAATGAACTTGCTAAATTTTACCTAAGTGTCAATGTCAAATGTATCATTCAACAAATCATCTATGAAAGCCATCACCTCTGCAACTGATGTAGGCTGTGTAGTTGCATCCCGAGGACTCTGATAATCGTACGTGCAAACTGCACCACAAGTGCCACAATGGTGGGGTGGAGCTCGGGTCCTACACGTCTCCTCCACACTAGGCTCTACTAAAGGCCTCACACACTATAAAATTGTTTAGGTGAGTGATCCAATTGACTCCAACGTGTCTAGCTCTACACTATCCTTAAAAGTGGAAGGAACGGCAACATGCTCCACCATGGGTCTGGCCAAGGGTCTCTGTGCCAACTGTGGATTACATCGTGCAATAGGTCTATCATGTGTGGAGCCCCCACCTCTACCCTGAAAGTCTAAGATGTCAAAATAATTTGGCATATTATTGAGGATAAACTCATAATAGAGTTACCTCAAAAAGTATTGTGGTACCTCATGGTTATTGCATGGAGGTTGGTCAAATACCATCCACCACCACTCCCAAAATTTATTTTTAATTAACTCATGGTGGAACCAATGGATGGGGAACCTCCTGTATGTATGAGACAAAGGTGGGTTGGTTTTTGGGTTTGTAAATAGGGCACACAAGTTTGCTTTGCTAATTTTTTATTTTTTAACATCTGCATATGACAAATCTCTAGCATAATATTGTCTCATCTAATGCCTCTTATTTGACCAAAAAATTATTTTCTCGCTCCTTTCTCCTACATGAGATACAATTGACTTCAATGATTCAACAATCCCTCTCCTATAAGGGTGGGTTTCAGCATGCTCGGTTAATCTTCCAATTAATTGTTCAATGTCTCTTTTATTGTTTTCAATTTGATTTAGAATATTTTCTTGTGTTCCTTGAGGATGCCTATGAATTGATGGAGGGGTTTAAGGTTGTTCTTGAATAGGAGGCTCTTCCTCAGGGGGTGACTATGAATTCTCAATGTTTGGAGGTAGAGTTACATTTACTGAGAATTAGAACACAATTTTATTATAAAAACTTATTTCAATCTGCATTCTAAATCAAATTCGAAATAAATAGAATAAAAATACATACCTCTTCACAATCTTCGATGTCTCTGACATGTTGGTGACATCCTCATGAAAAATAACAAACTAAGGATGCAAATAATGGATGATATTTGGTGAGCGTGAGTTGAAGACATCAATTCCTCCAAGCCAAGCTATGGGTTGAAGTGAAATGAGGTTTCAAAATGCGTTTTTTCTTTTCTTTTATTTACCTTTTTCATTTGGCACATGCCAAATGGACAATTTTGGCCTTTTTTTGTGAATTCTTATAATTTGACACCTAAATTGTGTCACAGATTGGTGCACTTACCCTCAAAGATATTAAAACCCAATTTCCAGCCTTTTGTCAACCTACCAAGTGGACACCTTAACAAATTGAAGATAAAAAGGTGAAAGGTCTATGTTTTTAACTATGTAAAAAATATGGTAAGGGACACAAGTGTGGAGAGAAGAAGATTATCTATATTGAAGAAGCAATTAGGATTAAAAAGATACAGAGATAGAACTGGCATCAAAGTAATCATCAAAAAATCATATACTATGTGCTACTAGAAATTAAAACAATTTTCAATGTCATTTATCTTTAAGCAAATGATTGTTTATAACTAAACAGTGTAGTATGCTTCTTGTTATTTAGGTGATGTAAGCTAGAATGAGGATGTTGAGAAAGCTTTGCAAGGAGAAGACTGTGTTTTCCATCTTGCTTCCTATGGCATGTCAGGTATGAAAATGAAACTTTTTAATATTTTTCACTAGATGATCATGTTGATTCGTATTGATGTAGTAAATCTTTGGTTGAACAATTGGTCTTGAAAAGAAATGCTAGACTATCAAAGTATGTTTATTGGCAACCTTAGAGCACTTTTTTGCTGATTTAAAAATTATTAGTCTTTCTTGATCAAGAAAATTAATTAATTTAAGAATTAAAGTTAAGATAATGAAAGAAGAAATTGATCAAAATATTTTATTAGAAACTCAACTAAGTAGTAGAAGAACCAAATATGGTTTGTTATCCTTTTAATAACAGTGGAAAATTCAGAGCTATTGAGGACACATTGTCACAATGTATGATTATGTTGTCTTCTTCTTGTTCCTTCAAATCTGCAAGGATTCTCCTCAACCAAATAGCCTGACATGTTTTTTCTGCAATATATTCAACTTCTACTATGCTGAGAGAGACAATAGACTGCTTCTTGGATGCCCATGAAATTGCACCCGATCCCATGTGGAACACATATCCTGATGTTCTCTTCATATCATCTACATTTCCTGCCCAATCACTATCCATGAAACCAGCTAACTTGAATTCATTTGATGCGACATACAAAATTCCATAACTTGTTGTTCCATTCACATACCTCAAGATCCTCTTTCCTGCTCGCCAATGCATGTCCTTAGGTTTTTCCATGAAATTAGAAATTAGGCTTACTACATACATCAAATTAGGTCTAGTTGATATGAAATACATAAAAATTCCAACCATGCTCTTGTAGAGGGTTGGGTTCACATCATTGTTGATGTTTTCTTTTTTGTAGTTTCTAACATGTTGTTGTTGGTGTTGGGGCAGATTTGTTGTTCTTCATTTTGAACCTCCTTAAAATCTGTTTGGCATAGTAAGTTTGTGAAATGAATATGCCATGCTCTTTTTGTTGAACTTCAATACCAAGAAAATACTTCAACAAACCTAATCTGTCATCTCAAACTCATTCTTCATCACTTCTTTGAAATCAACAATCAAGCTATCACTATTCCTAGTAAAAATCAGATCATCTACATATAAACAACAATTAAAATATCACCTTTAGCTGCTTTGATGTATAGTGTGGGATCACTACTACTTTTCTTGAAGCCATTGCTCATTAAATATGAGTTTATCCTACTATACCATGCCCGAGGTGCTTGTTTCAGCCCATAAAGAGCTTTCTATAGCCTATATACCTTATCCTCTTGTCCTGGGACTTCATAGCTAGGTGGCTACTCCACATACACTTCTTTTTTCAGCATCTCGTTCAAGAAGGATGACTTCACATCCATTTGAAACACCTTCCAATTGTGTTGGGTTGCAATTGCTATGACTTCTTGAACTGTTTCCAGCCTTGCAATTGGTGCATAAGTCTCATCATAATCTATACCGGGATATTTTTTATATCCTTTCACCTTTAGCCTTGCTTTATGCCTTTCAATTTTACCTTCTATTGTACACTTGGTCTTGTAGACCCACTTCACTCCAATCACTTGTTTACCTTTGAGTAAATTGGTCAACTCCCATATTTGGTTCCTCTCTATAGAATCCAACTCTTCATCCATGGCTTTACACCACTTCGAGATTTTTTTACCACTTCCTCAAAGTATGTTGGATCACTATAGGAGTATAAAGAAAAATCCAAATTTTCTTCAAAATCAACATGCCTTGTGCTGTCATAAATCTCCCTCACACTCTTTGTCTTTCATGGCATCAATGGTGCAAGTGTGGGATCCGAATTACCTTCTGAACTACTGCTACTTGGACCTCTGGAGTTGCTATATTGTTGAATGTTTGAGCTACTGCTCTGCTGTATTCTAGAGCTATTTCTCTATTGTGTCTGTTCAAAGTTATTCTGTTGAACATTGCCAGAATTGCTATTTTGTTGAGTACCACCATATTTTTTGTTTTACAATGCTCTGTGATAATTTCTCTCTAAACTGCTACTTTCTTGAGCTCCTTCCAAGTTGTCATCTTCTGAAACTTCTTCATCATCAAAGGGTATTGTGATTGAAATACCCATGGTGCTTTCCACCGTTCCATTCCATGCTTTATTCTTAATGAGCACAACATCCCTACTGATCACTGCCTTCTTGGTGATGGGATTATACAACTTGTAGGCTTTTGATTCCTTGCTATAGCCTTTGAAAATCCATTTTTCACCCCCATCATCAAATGTATGCCCCTTCTCTTTTGGCACCAATGCATATGCTACACACCCAAATATTCTTAGATGCTCAACACTCCACTTGTTGTTTGTCCAAGCCTTTTGTGGAATCTTATCACGGACAACCTTTGTCGGACACCTATTCAATATATAGATTGCTGTTGCTATAGCTTCTCCCCAAAAAATGTGTGACAACCCTTTTTCTTTCAACATACTTGCTGCCATGTCTTGAATGGTTCTATTTTTCCTTTCCGCCACTCTGTTTTATTGTGGAGTATACCTAGTTGTGAATTGTTTATGAATGCCCTCACTCGTACAAAAATTCAGAAATTCTTTGGAGATGTACTCTCCCCCTCTATTTGTTCTAAGGGATTTGATATAGTTTCCACTTTCCTTTTCAACTGTTGCCTTAAACCATTTAAATTTCTCAAAGGCTTCCGATTCATTTTTCAAGAAATAGACCCAAAATTTTCTATTATAATCATCTATGAATGTCATTAAATAAGTGTTTCCTACTAAGGTGGGGGTTTTCATGGGTCCACTCAAATATGAGTGCACTAATTATAATGATGCTTTTTCTCTCCTAGAGTACCTTGATTGAAAGGGTTGCCTATGATTCTTTCCTAAAATGCAAGCCTCACATTTTCCAATGGGTTCTACAATGGATGGTAGACCTCTAACCATGCCTTTCCTAGGCAATAAACTTAAACTAGAAAATCTTAAGTGTGCATACCTTAAATGCCAAATTTTTGATGAGTCTTTGATGATTGTTCTGAATGCAAACTGTTGTTCCATAGCTGATTGTTGTTCTTTTGCTATTAGAGCCAGTGAACATTGTTGTTTTTGTCCTTTTGTTGTGTTTGTTGCAGACACTATGTGCATCCTTAGAGGAAACATTATGTTTCTTGTCATTTGCATGACTACAATCACTTTCTTGCTGCCTCCTTTGTCAAATATCTTGGATTCTCCATTCTCCATCTGGATTCTATAACCATTTTGGACCATTTGTCCAATGCTCAATAGATTATGCTTCATGTCGGGGGCATAGTAGACATCTTGGATTTGCTACTTCTTACCATTCTTGGTTTGAATGCTAGCAACACCTTTTCCAATGACAAGAACCTTTTCATCATTTCCCATTTTGATTTTGATTTTTATACTACTGTCTATGGAGGAAAAAAAGTTCTTGTTACCACTCATGTAGTTGTTGCATCCACTGTCTAAATACCAAACTTCATCATTGCTATGCTCAACAAGGTTGTAAATAATAAAAACATTAGACTATTTGTCATTTTCATATTTGTTCTCATTTGCTACATTTTCATTTTGACTCCAATTGTCTCGGTGCTTCTTCCTACACTCACTAGAATAATGTTTATACTTGTGACAGTAATAACACTGGACATTTCTTTTGCATCCATTGTCTAAATACAAAACTTCATCATTGTTGCGCTCAACAAGGTTGCAAATAATAAAAATATTAAACTGTTTGTCATTTGCATATTTGTTCTCATTTGCTACATTTGCATTTTAACTCCCATTTTCTTGTTGCTTCTTCCTACACTCACTAGCATAATGTCCATACTTGTGATAGTAATAACACTACACATTTCTTTTTTTATACCTTTTATCTAAACTATTCTTCTTCTTCTATTTTTGGTTTGCTGACTATGAGCTGCTTGGCTCCTCTGGGTTGTTTGAGTCTCCTCTTCTAGTATTGCTTCTTCTTTTTCCTCTACTATTTCTACCTCTTCCCTGACCTCTTCCATTAGTTTGAGCTTTGAAATCTTACTCTAGGGAAGGAGAAGATCTGTTCAACTGCTGCTCATAGGTTTGTAGTGAACCCATCAACTCATCTATCTAGTCATCTGAGACAAATCCTTTTCCTCTTCAATGGCAATGACTACATGATAAAAAATAGTAGGGAAACTTCTTAGGATTTTCTCAATAATCCTCTATTATTCCTGTGCGTGTGTAGAAATGTGTAGAGTGAGTTAGTTATTTTAATGTCAACACAAAACTTAATGAAACAATTTACATTCAAAGTTTGAAGCAAGTAAAACTAATCTATTTCGTAATACAATCAAACTTTTCAAATACATATCATTATTCTCTAATTCTAGGGATTTATTAAACTGTTTGGCCCTCAGATTTCTATGAGCACAAAGGTTGTTAAGATGACTACCTAGAAAATGAGATTTTATGCTTAATATGCAAGCTAAGATGATTTCTATGTGCAAATGTGTGGTGGAAGGATTAATGGTATGCTCTTAAATGAAACAAGATGATGTAATTGATGATGAATGCAACGATAAACGAAGGATGATGTTGGTGATGGATGAAAAAGTGGAGATGAGTGAGATGATATGCAACTATAATGAGCTATCTATGATTATGCATATGCTCAAATGCAAACATAAAACAAACTAACCTAAAATGTAACTATGATGCAATGGAGATGGTCAAATGTAACTATGAAGCAACTAATTAATCTAAGATGAGAATGCAATGTAACATATGATATGCAAGCTAAGTATAAGACTCCATGAAAGCTCCAAGCTCCTACGAAAAACCTACATGGTAAAAATCCTCAAAGTGTGGATGGAAAATGGCATTATAACACTATTCCAATTTGTATTTCAAAATAGCATTATAACATTACTCAAAAGGTGGATCATAATGCAAAGTATGAGGGGTGTATTTATAGAGTTTTGCAAGAATTTTGTGAGGTGGCACCTATCCACAGTTCAGATTCAAAGGAGACAAGATAGATGGTGGAGATGAAAGGAATCAGGATGTTGTCCCCTTGACCAAGGACAACATGCCATGTGTGTGAAGAGAATCCCCTTGACCAATTGGAAGCATGCCAAATGTATGAGATTCCAAGTGTGTGAAACAAAGACCCATGTGCTCCAAATTTGTTGGAAGTGTGGGGGAATAAAGCCACGTGATTTTTCTTATTGGTGGAAGTGTGTGAGGATAATTCTAATTAATAATTAGGCTTATTTATTTTCATGTGACCTTTATGAGGTGGCACATAATTTTTTTGTAGAAATGTGCTCTAATTCTTAATCAAGATTAGGGAAGATTAATTAAATAAACACGTTTAGGGTTTTTTATTTATTTAATTTAGAAGAAATGTCCCCTTGACGAAGGAAAACATGCTATGTGTGTGAAGAGAATCCCCTTGACCAATTGGAAGCATGCCAAATGTATGAGATTCCAAGTGTGTGAAACAAAGACCCATGTGCTCCAAATTTGTTGGAAGTGTGGGGGAATAAAGCCATGTGATTTTTCTTATTGGTGGAAGTGTGTGAGGATAATTCTAATTAATAATTAGGCTTATTTATTTTCATGTGACCTTTATGAGGTGGCACATAATTTTTTTGTAGAAATGTGCTCTAATTCTTAATCAAGATTAGGGAAGATTAATTAAATAAACACGTTTAGGGTTTTTTATTTATTTAATTTAGAAGAAATGTCCCCTTGACGAAGGAAAACATGCTATGTGTGTGAAGAGAATCCCCTTGACCAATTGGAAGCATGCCAAATGTATGAGATTCCAAGTGTGTGAAACAAAGACCCATGTGCTCCAAATTTGTTGGAAGTGTGGGGGAATAAAGTCATGTGCTTTTTCTTATTGGTGGAAGTGTGTGAGGGAATAAAGCCATGTGCTTTTTCTTATTGGTGGAAGTGTGTGAGGATAATTCTAATTAATAATTAGGCTTATTTATTTTCATGTGACCTTTATGAGGTGGCACACAAAAAAAGTTGTAGAGATGTGCTCTAATTCTTAATAAGGATTAGGGAAGATTAATTAAATAAACATGTTTAGGGTTTTTTGTTTATTTAATTTAGAAGAATGTGAATTAGGAGAATTAAAAGGAAATTGAACAATATAAATAAAGTAAGACCTTATTTATATGTAGTTGAAGCATTAATCAAATAGGTTGTATTTAATTAATTGAATGCGATGACCATTTTCAGGTGTATACACTTCCATTGTTTCTCCATTAATTTTAAGCCGATTTATCAAAGTGGAGACTTTAGTGTGGAAATCTGAAATATACTCACCATCTTTCATCAACAAAGTCTCAAAATCTCTCCTTAGCAATTGTAGCTTTACTAATCTAATTTTATTTTCCCCTTATATTTGTTTTGTAGAATTTCCCAAGCCTATTTTGAGTAGTTTTCTGCTACAATACGTGAGAAAATAGCCTTTGTCAAGGCTGTGTCAATCAAACTAAGGGCTTTTGTATCCTTCATCCTATTTTCTTTCAACTGATTCTTTTGTGCATTTGAGAGGGCTGCAAAGGCTGCTTGGTTTGTGATATCATTAAACCCATTGATGACCAAATCCCATAGGTCATTAGCAACCATTATTCTTTTCATTTTCTTAGTCCATATATCATAGTTCTACCCATCAAAATTTGGTGGCTGCTGCCAATCTTTGCTCTCACCTCTTTCCTTTTTTCTCACTCTCAAATTTGAGAAAAAATGATTAATTCCTAGATAACCTAAGGCTTTACCCACATTAAACTAATTGCCCAGAAAAATAGGGCTCTAATACCACTTGTTAGCAGGTAGGGGTTACATAACATAGATGTTGTGTCGTGACAGAATGAAGGACAAAATAGGAAAAAAAAAAAACACAATGCATATATACAACATAAAATGGCACACAGAAATTTGTAGATTTATATATTCCTCATTTTCTTTCAAAAACTACAAAAAAATAGAGTACTTGCTCTGTTTACACTACTAAATAAAACATAAACAATTTGGACTATTTTCCAATACAATGGTGCTACACTTACACCTATACTGCTGCTTATTGTAGTGCTAAAGTTGTTGCTAAACTATGGTGCTGCTATAACTAGTTCCTGCTTCTGCAAAAAATTCCCTACTACTATTTGTTGTCTCCTTGTTCTGTGTTGAACATTCCTTCTATTGCTGCAGGGTCTTCACAAAATTAAAAAAAAAAACTGACTCCTAAAACCAATGATTGCATTCTATTTGTCTTGTTTGAAAAGCAAGCTAAAAAAATGAGCGCTTCATTTCAAATTCAAAATTACCTAACCATATTAATTGCTATAGATTCAAAAAAGTGTTTTCAAGTCTACATGGGGGTAGGTAGAAATGTATGCTGACTCAAATTAAAATATTCCAATAGGCCTCTGGGTCCTAAAACACTATGCATGCCTGTGGTGTGAGATATAAGTCAGGTGGACTTTTACCAAAATGTAGACATGCTGCAAGCCCTACCTTTTTACCTCATAAACACTCAAATTCCCATAAGATGGTATTGGAGATGAGGCGTCAAAAATACTATATGGGAGAGTAAATATAATTTGTTAGGGAATAATTTTTAGTGTGATTTTTAAATATAATTTGTTAGGGAATAAGTTTTAATGTGAATTTTATCTAAAAATGATAAATAGGCGTTTTATTTTTATTAGTAAAAAATTGTATCTCATAAGAAATGGATCATTAAGAAAAACATTTTCATTTTCTAAAATCTCTTCAAATGATTTATTTTTTATTTTTATATTGCTATCATTAATAGTGTAGTTTTTCACAGAGATGAAACATTTATTTTATTTTGACTATAATTTATTGTAATTTTTTTTTTTACTTTTATTAAATAATTAATTATTAAGGAAAAATAGATTTATGATTGTTGCCCTTCTTAATAAATTTTATGGTATATTTTTTGTTAGCAAGAAGCAAAGGAGAATGATCAAAAGGTTAAAGCCTAAATAACAATAATTTATAACATTTAATTTTGTATATTATTAGCTATTGTTGATATATTTAGAGGTATTTAAGAAAAGTTTATTGTGTGCATTTTTCCACTATCAAATTAGATCAAATATTATATAATTTTATTTGATATCTCAATTTTAATGTAATATTTTAAATTGTACTATTTTTAAAATTTTTATTTTCAAAAAAAATGTGTATATAGTTTTTTTTTAAATTTTCAAGAGGTATTGAGAGTTTAACCCAACCATCTAGCCCTTAGCTCTTTATAGGACTAGCCCCCCTATAGCGTATCTATAACTTCTCTATAACCTCTCCAAGATGCGCAACAAAACCTATGCTTGTAATATCAAGAATAGGAGTGGTTTTGTGAATAGAAAATCTAAATGTTTGTTAATTTAAAATGTTATTTCTCTACTTAGAAGAGTTGTTTTCATAAAGTGAAATAAATCCATTAATTAATAATATTTTTTTACATAAAATAACTTTCATAACATGTACACACTAAAATGCCAACTCCATCACACCTACCTAGCATCCATTAATCAAAATAATTCATCTAATAATTAATTAATCCATAAATTATATTATTAATTTGCTTAATAAAAAATAAGTTAAATAAATAATCTTTATTATTTAATGAATTTAGATATTCCATTATTTTTAAATATATAAACTAATAAATTAATCTATTTTTAAATAAAATATTCATAAATTAATCTAATAAATGAATTTAGAGCCATTATCTATCTTTCAATCTTCATTATCTTCTTCCTCAATAAAAAAATCTCCTGCTAAGAGAGGAAGGAAATCTTTAGCAACCAAATTGCAAGAAGAAATTGAAGCAGGAATGTAGTCTACATTAGATGTTCAAATGGGAGGTGGTTTGAAACAAAAAAGACCAAGGAGAGCCTGTTGCTCTTCTAGGAGGTTATGAGGATAATATCCTAGAATTTCAAAGGAATTCATTCCTCTGACAAGAGAGTCCAAGTCAACCAACAGTTGGATGCTTGTGGGGTTGATGTGGTACTTCTTCAGGAAACAAAAATATCAAATGAGACTTTTGGTAGTTTCTCTAAGAGCTGGTCCAAGTGGAATTCTTTGCACTCGCCATCACAAGGTGCTTCAGGAGGTCTCATAACATTATGGAATGCCAAATCAGTATGTATTATTAATGCTATTTGTGAGACCAATTGAAAATTAAAGAAGGTGACCCACTTTGAGCTTTCTTTTTGGGTGATAAATGTTTATGGACCAACTAATTCAGTAGGTAAGAAATTGTTGTGGGATAAGTTGAAACAATCTATGGATTTATTGGGTCAAGATAAAGTTATTCTTGGAAGAGATTTCAATGCAGTAACATCATTGGTAGCAAAAAAAGGTGGCATATGCCCCTCCAAGAAGGATATGGAAGATTTCTCTTCCTTTATATAGGACACTGCACTTGTTGATATCATCCCACTAAATGGTAAGTTTACATGGACAAATAGGAGGATTTAAAAAAAAAAAAAAAATAGCGGAGAGGTTAGACAGGTTTCTATCTTCTCCAAATTGGGTAGCATTTGATTATGTTTTAGCATTAGAAATTTTTCCATTTTCAGCATCAGATCATTTCACAATTTATTTAGTTTTATCTAAAAAAAAAAAGACAACTTGGAAATCTTCTTTCAAATTTGATCACGCAATGTAGTTTTGACACCCTCAGTTTATGGATATGTTAAGACAGTGGTGGTTATGTGCTCCTTTTTGCAGTGGCTCTCATATGTATCAATTGAGTAAGAAGTTGGATCACATGAAACAACATATTAAAATTTGGAATCTTCAAGTGTTTAAGAATATTTTGTGTAGTAGTACTTGGTGCACAAAATACTTTATGAGGTTAATGAGCTTATCAATGCTAATGGTTTAAAGATAATGCAATATTTGAAGAGTAGAGGCAATTTCAAGTTGAATGGAAGGAGTTGTTATTAAGAGTGGAAGTGTGTATTGGAGCCAGAAATAAAGAGAGTTGTGATTAAAGGATGGGGATAGGAATACAAAGCTTTTTCACATGTCAACAAAAGTAAAAAGATCAAAAAATTCCTTACTCTCTATCCATGATAGTGATATAGGAGTTTAGTTAACAAAGGAGGAGGACATACAAAAGGAAGGTATCAAATTCTTTTCATCTTTGTTGTCTGCTAATAAGGATGTGAATGTCTAGTTGTCAAGGGGAAGAGAGGAACTTCTTCAAGTGATTCCAAATCTGATATCTCTTGAAGATAATGAGAAGTTTTTTGTACCTTTCTCACTTCAAGAACTTAAGGGTGTTGTTTTTTCTTTTCCTCTTGACAAAGCACTAGATCCTGATAGATTTACAACAATTTTTTTCAGAAATGTTGGGATTTTATTGGAATCGATATCTTAAATGCATTAGAGTCAAGAAAGTTAGGTGGAATGTTAAAGAAATTCAATTTAACTCATATAGCTATCATTCCAAACATAGATTCCCCAAGAACTTTTTCATATTTTAGACCAATTTCACTTAGTAATGTGATATATAAAATTTTCACAAAGGCTATTTATCTCCGCTTACACCCTTTTATGTCTAAAATCATATCATAAGAGTAGGGGGTTTTGTGCTTGAAGGGAAATGGCAGAAGGTGCTATTGTTGCACATGAAGTCCTTCATTCTATAGTTGCAAACAAGTCGTCTTCTATGATTATAAAATTGGATATGCAAAAAGCATATGATAGGGTGGATTGGTCTTTTTGGAAGCAGGTGTTACAAAGGTTTGAATTCTCTCAAAAATGGTGCAAATAGACCATTTTGTGTTTGTCAGGTGCCAAGTTTTCAATGTTGTTAAATGGTTCTCTAGTAGGTTTTTTTGGATCTACTCTTGAGGAGTGCGCCAAGGTGATCCTCTTTCGCCTTTTCTCTTTATTATTTTTGCAAAGGCTTTGAGCAGGTCATTTTGTAAGGCACATGAACATGGAATCATCCACAGAATTTGTATCCCCAATACATCCATATCAACTACTCATTCTTTATTTGTTGATGATACACTCCTTTTTGGAAAGGTTGTTGTTGCAGAAGTTAAACATATTAAATCACTATTGGAAAGTTATACCTTTGCTTCTAGGAAAAAGATTAACGAGGGTAAGTCAAAAGTGTATGTGTTTAACACAAAACCATCAGTTGAAAAAAAAATAGTGAAGTTGCTTGGGTTCCAACAAGCATAACTCCCCTGCAAATATCTTGGTATTCCCTTTTTTGTAGGTCAAAATAATATCTCTCATTGGCACAAAATTATTCTTAATATAAAATCAATAATTTTATCATGGAAAGGGAGATGGTTGTCTTTGTCAAGCATATTTTTGTTGGTGAAATCTGTCCTTTCATCAATTCCAAATTACTTTATGTCAGTCCTAAAAGATCCCAATTCCATTGTAGTACAAATTCAAAAGCTGATTAGAAGTTTTTATGGACTGGTAATATCTATAGACAACAAGAAAAAAAGTTCCTTTAATCTCCCTAGAAACCATGTGTTTAGAGAAATTAAAAGGGGGAGCAGGTTTACACAATATGGCGGAAAGGAATTTAGCACTAGGAGCTAAAATGGTTTGGCATATGTATACAAAGCCTCATTTAAAATGGTGTTGAATCATGCAACATAAGTATTTGGATAATTTAAATCCATCAAGAATTCTAATAGTGTCAAAACCACCTACTAGTTGTGCAATGTGGAATTTTCTTGTCTCTTGTAGGAAAGTCATTCTTCTGCATTTATCTTGGGAGGTAAATAATGGTAATCAAGCCTTTTTCTGGAAAGAATCATGAAATGGTTACCCAATCCTAATGCTTTACACAATTTTCAAAGTACTGAAAAATTATTTATTTGAATGTTGGGGCTCAAGGGTCAAAGACTATGTTCAACATGTTGATATATTGATGGGGAAAGTCATATGGAAGGACTTTTCAAATGTGCCTATTAATGTTGTTCATAAAAAACTCCTTCAATCTATTCTTTGTGAAAGGATTGTGTTCATTTCATTAGGTGTTGATAGGTTAATATGGAGAAAAGAAAAATCAGGTTGTTACACAGTGAAAGAGGGCTATAAATTATTTTCTCAAGTTGGTTCACAAATTGAGGTACAAAGAGCATATAATTTTTTTTTGGAACTCAAAGGTATTACCTAAAGTAGGATGTTTTCCATGGTTAGCTATAAAACATAGAATATTGACAACTGACAAGCTAACAAAATTAGGGATAACAAAGACATTTCAATGTGTTCTATGTGCAAAAGAACCTAAAAATGTCAACCATTTATTTCTCCTATGTCCACTAGCTCAAGAATGTTGGTGGTTTGTAGCATGTTGGTGGTTTGTAGCATCTAAAGTGAATTGGCAATCGACATTTCCTGACACTCTTTGGAAATTATTTACAAGTTGTCCAAAGGCTTATAAAAGTTCTTTCTTTTCTAGCATCTAGTGCATTATTCTAGCTTCAGTAGTATGGGATATTTGGTGGGAAAGAAACAAATGCATTTTTAGGAAAGAAAAAATCAACATGGATTAGGTATTACTCTTGTTGGAGTAGTCTATCTCAAAAATAGTAAATGGGTATGTGCAAAAGGTAAAACATGTTGGTTCAATATTTATTGACTGGGGTTCAAATTTAATGCTCAAATGGCCTCTTCTTAAATTTCCTTTCAAAGGGAGTCTTCATCATGCAGTCCAAAAGTAAACAGGACTAACATTTCTTGGAAGCCCCACCCAGATAGTTTTTTTAAATTGAACTTTGATGAGGTAGCTAGGGGGGAATCCAGGACCTTCTGGTGCTGGTGTTGTAATTAGGGACTATAAAGGAATGGTATTATGTGCTAAATCTTTCAAATTGAAAATTGGGACTAACAATGCAACTGAGGCTCAAGCTTTGCTTCAAGGCTTAAAGTTAGCAATTACTCTTAAGTTACCCAAGATTCAAATCAAAGGAGATTCCTTGATGCTATTAAATGCATGCAGGGAACACAAGATTGCCAACTAGAAGCTCAGGTATATAGTTAAATAGATTTGGTTCTTTCTTAACAAGATATGACACTATCAAATTCTCCTTACCTACAGAGAAGGCAATTTTATGACAGATTATCTAGCTAATCTAGGTTGTGATCAAACAATTGATGAAGTTACACATGTAGTTGTGTTGGGGAAAATTCTTCCTAAATTGGAAGAAATTATGCTAAGGGATGGAAGTATTCTACATGTATAAATGGTTTAATTCTCATTTTCTTAAGGGAAATGAAAATATTTGCTTGTAAGGTTAAGTATTTCACAAATTTAAAATCTTGGTTATGTGGTAGTTTTCATGCATAGCAACAAGGGATGTAAGTGGTTGTCTTGGAATTTTAAGTGCACACAAGCTAGGTTTATGTGGCAAGTGGTTGAATTAGCAGTTCAATTGTGTAATCTAGTATTTTTTGGTAACAGGCCTTCGTGGCAAGTGGATGACCCAATAGTCCATGTGTGTAATTTGGGATTTTGTGGCAATTGTTTACTCAAATATTTGAGGGTACGAAAAATCATGTGATGACATGATTTTCATTGATAGGAAACTAATTGAGCACATTCTTAATCTAATGTGATGTAATCTAATGTGATCTAACCAACTCTTTGTTAATCGAATATGATGTAAGCAACTGTATGTGCGATTCAGTGCATTCATACTCCTTAGGACGATACAAAGCAAGCTAGTGATGTCAGAGTAATCAAGTCGTAGTGTGGCAAGCTCGAGGGTATCACATATTTGGTCTTTTCAAATGTTTTAACGTTCATTTCTTGATTGCATGTTCATAAAAATAATCATTCCTTTGTATGCTCTCGTTGAGGATGGTACACAATACACATGTGTATTAATGTAGCATATATTTGTAATTATCCTGGATGTGTGTGTAGCTTCAACAACATGTGCTACATGGCAATTTTTTGATGTTTTGGTGAAGGTAATTTTGATGAAAAATACTGAGCCATCATTAAAGGTTGTGTTATATGAAAAAATATCTTCTATTTAATTTGCCTAGTGCAAGAAATCAGTGGCTTTGTGCTATTTTCTATAGGGTAATGCAGACATATTAGTTGCTAATAGGCTTTTAAAACAAGATATGGTGATTAGTATTTGTTGCTCTACTTGCTAAGAGATTTTATCTTCTACTCATTTGTGGGTTAAGCTCAATTAAGGACTACAAGTGTCCAGTGTTAGGTGGTGTGTTGGTCATAGGTTTAGTGTATTGAAATCTTTGGGAATTTAGTGGTGTTTTTTGGTAAGTCTTGAAATTTGCAGCAAGGATGGAATATCAGCCAAAGAGCTTTCGTGTTTGCTTCCCAGTTCACCGTTGGGACCTGCCTTTTACAAGTAGCCTGGATGAAGTTCAATTGCAGATAGTGTTCAAGTTTTGTTGCCCATGTGACTACATGAGCCTCAAATGTGTCATAGGCATGAAAATTCTCCATCCCAAGACAAGAAGGCTAATATTTCCTTCAAATATTTTTTCTATATTCATTTCCAAAATCATGGATATGCTGCAATGTCTTGAATCTATGAATTTAATAGCAGAAAAGATGGTTAATGAGGTTTTCTTTCAAAAATGATGCCATGTTGGTCTGCGTCCAAAAATATGTGTTTGGTATGGGTGATGGCTATGTTGGTGGAATTCTTCCACCACATTTCTTACCCCACAATAGAGCATTTGTCAATGTGTTTGATGCTTTAAAAACTTCTCTTGAGCATAGTGATCCAAGTCATCTAAATAGGGCCTTGTCAAGGTATAGTCATCAAATGGGAAGGGATATGTCTGAGTGCTTTAGGGAGAAGTACCATTATGTGTCTTTCCTTCTTCATCATAATTGTTACCATGCATCTACCTCTGTTAACCACCATCATCCAAAAAGAGCTCCTCCTTCATCATAGGGGATACCACAGAATTTACCTTAGTATATTTCGGTGCCTCTCCCTTAGGCAGACAATTTCCATCAACCACATGTTGTTCTTGATATGAATGTCACTACCAACTCTCAAAATATGGAAGAGGGGAATGAAGTGCAAGGTGAAAAAATAGTGGAGATAATGCAGATGGAAGCATAAGGTGATGGATTTAACAATTCTTTTTTGGTTAAGAATTAGTCGATATCCATGGTTGCAGAAGAAGATGGAAAGTAGTGATGAAAGGATTTTTGGTTCTATTAGGAAACATTTTGGTATGCAAGTAGTAGATGGTAAGCGGTGAATGAAAGGGTTTTTGGTGCTGTTAAGCAACATTTTGGTATGCAAATACTTCTACCTAGGTAAATCTTCTCATCAAGAAAATACAAATGTATCCTTCAGGCTTCTACATTTGCAACATATACTTCTTTTGAAAAATTTCATCCCCAATGCTCATGTCTATGTATGCAACAGAAAGGACTATGAGCCTGAATTATAGTAGAAAATAAGTTTTTTAATTTGAGTAGATAGCATAGAATAGCAAAATGGATTGATCATAGTTTGATCAAATTTGAAGTGTAAAGACATATTGTAACTACTATTTATAAATAGATAATATATATATGCTATTAGCCTTTTATTGAAAAAAAAATAGTCAATTAACTAATTGTTCAAAATGAATAATAAATCTTCAAAAACAATATTTAAAAAAGTAAACTAATTAATTATTTGAAATAAATAAGTAAATAAATTCAATGGATTAATTAATCAGTAAATCATTCTAATTCATTAATAACAATGAGTTTATCCTAACAAAAAACAAAATTTTGTTCAATGGTTGTAACATTAGGTGTTTCTTAGATACTATAATGGGAGCGGGTCTGTAGGTGCTAGTGGTAGTTTGAATGGGGAGGATGACGGGGGCACAGAGGACACTGATGATGTAGATGAGATTGCTGTTCACCAATCTTTGGAATCTTATGTGGAGCTACTAGAGTTCTCTTTTGAGTCTCCTCTTTGCTTTTTGTGTTGCTCGGGTGTTGTGAGCCTTCCCTTGTTAGAGTGTTGGAGAGAGGTTTCAGGAAGGGTTTGTGCTAGTGTCTACAATTTATTTTCTGTAGATGACGAGGGTAGTGGTGAGGATGAATTTTTAGATGGAGAATGACTATGTTTTGCTTCTGTCCTTGGTCTGTGTGGTAGGAGTGGCCTTGGTGGTGGATCTTTCCTCTTTGTGGAAGATTCTAAAGGTGTTGTTGTGGTTGGTGATGGGTGTCAGCATGCAAATCTGCTACCCATTGTGTTAGTGGGTTTTGTGCGTTTTCCCCTTCTCACTTTTTTTCTAGTTGCTTTCCTTGCAGGGGTGAGGGTGTGCGTTGGTTTCACTGAGGAAGATTGGTTGAAGAATGGGCTTATTTATGCTCCTATTTGACATAGTAGGATGGCTTGGGGATTTCTCGTGCTAGCATGTTCTGCTTCTTGCTTCTTCTTGGTTGTCCTTCTCTTCTACCTGATATTTGTTTGGTGGCTCTCTTTTGGGGGTTTTTGTTCTCAAAGTGTTTTGGGTTCTTCTTATTCCTCTGTGGAGTGGTGGTGTCTCCTTCAAGTTGGTTGTGTAGAGTTCCAACCCATCTCTGGCTCTGACTGATGTGTTGGGGTGGCTAGGTGTTCTTTATTTCTCCAAGCCTTCTCCTTATTTTTGACTTGTTTGGGGCCCCCTATTCCTCTTGGGGATTGGTTGTTCTTGTTCATTTTGAGACTAGGACTCTACTTGTGGTGGTCTTTCGGCTTGAGTTTCCTTTTGTTTCCGTGTTTTTTATGGCCTTGTTCTCTCTAGCTGAGTGTTTGTTGTGGCTATGTTCTCTCTGGTTGAGTGTCTTTAGATCCTCTTTGTCGAGGTCGTTAATGGTTCTCTTGACTCCTAGGTGGCTTATTCTGGTTTTGCAGATGTTGGGGTTTGAGGTTCTTTTTTGGGCTGAGATGCTTCATGTTTTTATTTCGAAGGCTTAGATTTTTTTGGGTCTTGTCTAGTTGGATGAACAGGCTGGGTTTCTCTCTATTTCCCAGTGTGTTGAGCTCCCTCTAATGTTTAAGCTTATGGCTCAAAGGTTTATTTTTTTTGGCCTATTGTTTACGAGTGTTGGTCTCTTACTAGGTGTTGCCAAAAGGTGGTATGGCTACTTGTTTTTTTGCTATGTTGGCCTTCTTCTTGGATCCTATGAAGGTGGAGTTAGGAGGCGATGCTTATATCTGGCTTCCTCAGTTGTTGATCCTGTTGAGGTGGACACTTCTCCTATGGAGGTGGAGGTTGAGGGTGCTGGAGTCTTTAGGCAATAGTGGACTTGTTGGTTATGACACTCTCTCCTATAGAGGGGAGCTCCCTCCTTTTGAGGTGGATTTGGAGTTGGCTTCCTGATTTGATTGGTGGCTTTGTCGCTAGTGGTTCATTGTGCTCTCTAACTCCCCTATTGAAGTGGGGTTGTTGGAGCTTTTTCTTAAGGGCTTGATGGTGTCCTACACCATCTTGGCTCTATGGTGTCACCCATGAGCGGATATTTTTTGATGCCTGGCTGATGCAGGTAGATTCTTTATGTTTCTACTTGGGTTTCTGGTCCTGGTTAAAACCAGGTTGTAATAGGGTTTCGAGCCCTTGCTTGTTGGTATGTTGCAGCGTGTGTAGTCATGCTTATCTTTTAGAGGCTACTATTGGTTTATGGTTTATCTTTCTAGCAACTTGCTTTTCTTTGGTAGGTTGACGATTTCCCTTCAAAAATGTTATGTATTGGGTTTCGAGTCCCATCAAAACCTATTTTACCCCTAATAAAAAACAATGAGTTTATCCTTATTTTCTTTGTAACCAATACTATTGACATTAATTTTTAAATTCCTTTTAAATATAAATTATTTTCATTCTAATATTGCATGCATTTGACATGTTTGATAGGACTCAAAACCTAAAATCATCTATTTTAACCATTCCTAGCTCAATTTTATGGAAGGAGAATTGCTGATGTATGTGTAGGATATTTTAGTGGAAGGTTTTCCTATGGAAGGAATTGGTGGTGAAGAGCCCACCCATTTTCCCACATCCATATTCACCTATTCCACATAAGAAGTTAGAAAAAATGCTCTATTTTATATTTTAGTAGATATTTTTTTTAGGTATTCAAATGTGTGTTAGAGGAGATATTTTTAAGTTTGCACAAATTTATTCTCTTTTGAGGACACACATTTTATTCTACTAAATTAGTAGATTTTTTTTTCTTTGTGAAAGTTCTCAATGTCAATTTTAATATTTGTATGATAATTTTTGGCATGCAAAAAAAAAAATTTAGGTCATTATTTTAATATATAAATTGTAACAATTTGTTTTGGATGATTCTTAATGTCTAAAATATTATTTAAATATTCTATTTTTAACGTACAAATATAAGAGACCTTTAACTATTTAGATTCACTTGATTTTTTTTCAATTGATTACTTCTACATTTTTTAGATGCCACACTTAGTAATCCCTATAATTTCTTTCAATGTATGACTATCCCCCTTTTCTTCGTCATTTAAACACCAATCCAAAAAAAAATTCTTTTAATTCAGATCTTAGCTTTTGATTTCATTTATTGAGTTCGATTTTTATGCTTGTGGCGTTCTCTTGGGTAGAAATATTATAGACTTCCATTTCACATATTGTAGGTCATAATTTTGGCATGCTATTGACGAAGTACTATGAAATTTCACTTTTAGAAATCATATAAAAATAGCAAGGGACACAACCATATTGATTGAGGTAGCTTGAGTTAGTTAAGTAAGGCGTGCAAAGTACCTTATGTTGCAACACGTACCTACATTAATCATATAGCAAATTCCTTTCTAGAAGAATATTTGTTACAAATGTTGAATCATCACCAACATGAGTTAAGTTCATACTTTATTTAGACTACCATTAATCTATTGTTAGTTATTAATGAAAATTTTGTGTCCCCTTTTTGTAATAGTCTATGTTTTGAATTAAATTTTTCATTTTCTAGTTTTAGCATCTCCCTTAGTCCCATTTTTTGTGCATTTTATTTATTTTATTTCTTATAGTATCTATATAAGGTCCTCAAAATCTACGAGTTTGATGACATGTTTAGTCTTCTAAGTGTTTGTTAGTTAATAGAGTTTCAATGTTCCTCTCTAAGGAATGCTTTCCCATCCAATTCTAAGCTTTCCTTAGTCCTAATTATTATTTTGGACTTCTTCATCATGTCACGTTTTCCATCCTTCCCATAGTCTTCCTTTGTATTTGTTATAGTTTAAGACATATCTTTACTAGCACACACATTGCTTGAACCTTGAGCCTCAACTTGTGGTGTTTATGACCCTTGATCCCTAATATTCTTGCCTTTAATTCCATTCTCTACACAATACCCTATCATGTGTCATAATGTTATTAATGGTCGATTGGCACCAAAACATTAAAATGTACAATGTAGAATTTGAAGGAGATAGGAAGAGCACATATACAGTTGAAATTATGTCTTTCTAGGAATTTTATCATCAAGGGAAATTCTCTAATCATGGGAAAATAATTAAGAATAATACCTATAATAAAACACATATAGATCCTTTTACTCGATTTATAGAATTGACTATACACCAAGGAGTGTAATCTTGGTAGCTATATTTTCTTTCAACACATCTTAATAGACTACTTCAACATGATGCTATCATACTGGTTGTTATAAATAAAAATCAAGAATATGCATTTATTGCATAGGATCTATGGTGAGTGATGAGACAAAAAAATGTCTCATCTATTAGCTAAATTAGTGTTTTCGTCAGTCAAAGAGAAGTAGTGTGTTGCTTGAATGATGGGGAAAGTGAGGGATTTTCAATAGTTGATATTTCATCATATCTTGAAAATTATGATCTGGGTTCTTGATATTTTTGGACAGAAATTAGGAAACAAGAAGGTTAAAAAACCCATTAAATTTTATGAAAGTCCAGTTTGTGGTTTGAGAAAAAACTTCACTAGTCCATGCACTGAAATTTCTTCATTCTTTTGCTTCCATGCTTTAGAATCTTTGAAACTAAGTAGGATCTAAGTGAAGGATAAGTATGATAATATTTATGAAGAGGTTGAGTAGTTTGGGTTTCTATGAGCATTTAAGGGACAACAGTTGGAGCTTTTGAAAGCAGCAGTTGCAAGCATTAAAGGAAATTGGAGTGACTTGGACAAAAGTTGAGATAATATCTAGGGGTAGTTGCAAATATCTAGGCAGTTGTTCGACCCATTTTATGGATAGTTGAGAGCATATAGGAGCAAATTTAAGAGTTTTGATGATAGAAGAGGTCAAGGAAGGACTTTTTTAGCTCTCTAACACCTTTTTGGAGCTTGTTTAGGGGCTCCAAAATAGGCATATTTGTTTTGGATGACCAAAGGAGACTGACTCAACAAGATGAAGACAAGACTTTTTTTTTTCTCCCCAACACATGTTCCTATCTTCTAGCAAGTCATTGCACAACTATAAGGCTCATCTTTCAGACCTTTGTTTTGGGGAAGAGTTTCATGAAATAATATAGTTCAGTATTTTAGCAACAATAGTTGTTTGTAGTTTCATTTCCTGGCAGTCATTTCATTTCCAGTTCTTTACATTTCTAGTATTTCTTGTTACAAGTTTCTTATGATAGATTTGATTCCAATATTTCATTTACAAGCTCTTAGATTAGATTTGATTCCAATAATTTTTTTCATGCATTTCTTTTCAATTCTGTTTGTAGAAAAAGAATGTCATGCAAATGATTTCTTCTCCCTCTTGCATAACACCATGGACACCGCCCTGGATTGACATTTATAATTAAATCATGAGGATTGCATCGACCCTTATCACTTTGACATTATTGTTGGGGATAGGTGTTATTAGGGAGTTTTTGATCTGGTGATAGCAGATCAAAAGAGAAAATTAGTTTGGAATTTTTTTTTTAGGTTTATTATTTTAGAAACCTTCCCCCCAAAATAGCAGATCTAAAGGAAGAGGTTCTTACATGCAAAGGTGACAACTCTTGTGCAATCTCCTCAACTAGAGGACCATGACTTCAAGCCCCAACAAGAAAAAGATTATTCTTTGGAAACCTTCAAAGTCTAAGGAGGGCTACCCGATCAGATATTTGAAGGATAAGGAGCTGCATCCAGCCATGCATGCAACAAAATATGAAGAAGGATTGTAATATCTTTCCAATAAACCCATGCATCTACTAGAATAGAAAATTATGGAGAAGGCTATCATTTCAAAGGAAGGAGGAGCATCAGAGTTCAAATATTTAGCCATCTTTTTCTCATGGTTTTCCTCTTCTTTCAAAAAGTTGAATGCATGGATCCATCTTTTGAGAAAAAAATGTTATTTTCCACAACTAGTTAATGGTTTTGTGTAACCTATCTCTACATCAATAAGTGGAGTAGGATAGAGTAGGCTTCTTTTATGTAAATAAGTGCTTTACACATGCTATGTCTTCTTCTCTAAAGTTCAAAAACACGCATTTCTCTATAAAATTGCTACTGGCAAGAAATTTTGTAGATTTATTTTGGCATTTGAAGACATTTTGGATCTCTCAAAATTGACCATGATGAAAAGACAACAAGCTCTAGATAGCTCTGGAGTAACTCAGAATATCTTTAGAAACATCTCTAGTGCACCTCTTAGAAAATCTCCAGAGCAATTGTAATAAAAGTGAAAAAATTGGCTCTTGAAGCTCACTATGAGTTGCAGGAGGGCCTGCAACATTTTAGGTGTGGGGGAGATGAGAAAAAAAAAATGTCTCATCTATTAGCTAATTTAGTTTTTTCTTTAGTCAATGAGAAGTGGTGTGTTGCTTGAATGATGAGGAAAGTGAGGGATTTTCAGTAGTTGAGATTTCATCATATCTTGAAAATTATCTAGGTTTATGAGATTTTTTGATAGAAATTAGGAAACAAGAAGGTGAAAAAACCCATTAAATTTCACAAAAACCCAGTTTGTGGTTTGAGAGAAAAATTAATTAGTCCATACGCCGTTCAATTTCTTCATTTATTTGCTTCCATGCTCTGAAATCTCTAGAGCTAAGTAGGATCTAAGTGAAGGATAAGTATGATAGCATTTATGAAGAGGTTGAGCAGTTTGGGCTTCTATGAGCAATTAAGGGACAACAGTTGGAGCTTTTGAAAACAACAGTTGCAAGCATTAAAGGAAATTCAAGTGACTTGGACAAAAGTTGAGAGAATATATGGGCAATTGCAAATATCTAGGGAATTGTTCAACCCAATTTATGGACAGTTGAGAGCATATAATTAAGATTTTTGATGATAGAAGAGGTCAAGGAAGCACTTTTTCATCTCTCTAACACCTTTTTGGAGTTTGTTTAGGGGCTGCAAAATAGACATATTTATTTTATACAACCAAAGGAGATTGACTCAACAAGATGAAGAAAAGACTTATCTTTTCCCCCCCCAACACATGTTCCTATCTTCTAGCAAGTTGTTGCACAACTATAAGACTCATCTTTTAGACCTTTGTTTTGGGGAAGATTTTCATGAAATAATATAGTTCAGTATTTCAGCAACAATAGTTGTTTGTATTTTCATTTCTTGGCAGTCATTTCACTTTTAGTTCTTTACATTTCCAGTATTTCCCGTTACAAGTTTCTTAGGATATATTTGATTTCAGTATTTCATTTACAAGCTCTTAGATTAGATTTGACTCCAACA
Organism: Sequoia sempervirens; assembly: GCA_007258455.2. Lineage (NCBI taxonomy): Eukaryota > Viridiplantae > Streptophyta > Pinopsida > Cupressales > Cupressaceae > Sequoia > Sequoia sempervirens. The sequence continues at coordinate 35,754 of VDFB02086556.1, forward strand.
ATTTCTTTCATACATTTTTTTTTTAATTTTGTTTGTATAAAAATAATGTCATGCAAATGATTTATTCTCCCTCTTGCATATCGCCATGGACACCACCCTAGATTGACATTTATAATTAAATGATGAGGACTGCAATGACCCTTATTAGTGAGTATGCAATTGAAAATAAAAGATGAATGCAACATTTGATCTCATTGAGTTGGATCAAGCTATTTTTTCTTATCCTTTGTGGAGATCTAATTTAATTAAAGAGAATGCATACATGTAAGCCAAAAAAGCTATGACCAAATTGTAGTTGAAAGATATATATAATGCAAGAAGAGGTTTTGAAGTTTATGATAAAATAAATATAATTTTTCCTAATAGATTTTTCATACCATGCACCTAAATAAATGGGCCACTCAATGTCACCATAGATGAACATAAGTTATGTAATGTATTTGATGCTATAAGAATTGAAATAATTATGGTTGTAGCATGGTTGTACCTTAGTAGTAATTTTCTATAGATTCATAAAGCTAGGGGTTAAATTTTACATTTGAAAGAAAAGTGGTGTGAGAAATAAGAAGTATAATGATGGAGAATATTCACACTAGCCCATTTAATGATTATTATCAAATTGAAGACTCCAATAGGCAATGAAATTAACTATTAGCTAAACCTTTGATGCTAGGGGATTAGTAGTGCAATTTTCCATTGAAAGGAGTTAAAATTTGATAATTCAAAGGTGTCCTTGGGTGGATAAATCAAGTGGAGCATATGATAAATCAATAACATCAAAATTACACCAAATAAACCAAGAGTAAAATAAGTATTTTCATCTTTCCAATGTTGAATAAAAGCCTATAATGCTACATGAATCGAAATAGTAGATTCTAGTAACAATAGAAAGAGAGGTGCAAGCTCAAACTAGGTTGGATAGCATGAAAAGGCTCATTGAAGAGATAAATCTAAGTTGTACAAAAGGCATAAATGGTAAATGAAGTAAATTTTATTGATGGAAAACATAAAGTCACTCTTGTGGACCTATTAATAGTGAATAATACCTTGGAACAAATACAATCAAAATATCTATAATCAACTAAAAATTAGGATATTGTCATTAAAATTATAGAGATGGCCCTAAATATATCAAAGGAAAAGGAGAGAAGGGTTGATGAACTCACATTTGTGTTTGAAGAAACCAAGGAAACCTCAGAAAATATTTGAAGAGCACTCCTTGAGAAAGAAGAATAAATTAAGATAGCATAAAGTGCTAGGGAAAAAGAAAATGAAGAAAGTGATAAGAAAATTGAGCAGATGGTCAAAGAGCTTAATAGAAACTAAGAGAAATTTAGTTTAGAATAAATTTTAGTAATATCAAAAGGTGAAATTTTGGAGAACTTTTGTAGTATCTTATATAGTTAGTTAATATATTAAAGGGAAAAAAATATAGCATTGTTTGGTCAACTATCTAGATTTGGGCTAGCATGAAGAAGAGTTTAAGTAGGAAAAATTAGTATTTTCCAATCTATTTATATTTTCCTTTATATTTTTGATAACTCCATATTTGAGGTGATAGAGAGAATATCTTCTAGTTCAATTTTCTTAGTATATGCCAATATTATAGTATCATAGAAAATGTTAACTACATCACAAGGACTAAGGATAGGGAATTACCAATTCCTAATATGAGAATGGGATACATTAGCTTCAAAATACTTAGAATTAATTTAACATGATGAAATGAATGTGTTATAAAATTTTTATATTTTATAACAATAAAATCCTTCAAGTATGTAGGTCCAAGATGAAGAAAAATATCTCAAAATTACATAGAATTCCTATAGTATGACACTCCATATCATGCAAAAACTATAGGAAAGAGGAAGATAAATACACATGGAAGCTCTTTCAAGAGGTTATTGTCACACAAATCAATAATGGCAACATCTACTAGCAGAAAGAACGAGAACATGAATTATTAGTAAGTCTGTCACAACCTCTATATATTCCTCATCAAGATTTAGAACATGTATTCATGGATTCCTTCCAAATTATTTCTAGAGTGCATATTAAAGGTTAAGTTTATGTTATCATGGATAAGGTAATAAATAAGCATGTACATTTTTACAATTTATCATGCACTCAACATGCATCATGTGATGGAAATAATTTTCAAAGAGATGATTAGGTTGTAACATGAATTGAATAAAATAATTATCATTAATAGAGGTAGTAAATTTGACAGCAGATGTTGGTAGTGTTAGTTCTCAAAAACATTGGTTGAAAAACCACAAGAGGTTGCCAGGCTCTTGGTACGTTTTAGGCTAACGAAAAAGGCCAATTGGTGTACTTGAACCTTCTTCTCTTCAGGCTCTGCCAGACCTAGGTGGGTGTACCTATGTGAATGAAGTAGACTTGAACTATATGCTTCCTACTTGTGCAATATATCCACAATGCAATTGGAAATGGATAGATGCAGGCCTGATTTGGTATAAATTGTATAAGCAATATCAAGGTGAAGTTTATTAATATGTTTAGTTAACAGATGTAAGGTTTTAAAAAAAACAAATTTCACAAAACTAAATGATGAAATGTATGAGACCGGTGCCTTGGTTGGGTATATGGAGTCAAATGAAAGTCTAAGATGAGTGGCTTGTATTTGGCAGTAACTCTAACTATTTGGCACACTAATATTGGTTTATAACTTGTATAAACATGTAAGAATGTAATTACCAAGTTCTTATTGATCCAAATGACCTTTTCTAGATTACTGTGATTAATTAAAAGAATTTAATCCTTCCTTGAAGGAGCCAGTTAACTGAACCACACAAGAGAAACAAATGTGCCTTGATAAATTGAAAATCTCCTTGATACACCAATTTAAATAACAAGGAAATGTCAACCTTGGAGACAACTTGATAATATTTTTCAATTAATTCAACAAGCAATTGATACCAATATGACGCCACAAAATCAAATATCTTTTAGTAACTTCTTCAAAATTGTGCTTGCAACATGGTCTTTTGAAACGTAAGCATTATGACAGCCTTTTTGTTATCTATCTATCCCTATTCACCTATTTCTTTCTTCTATATCTGATGATTTCTTTTGGTCCTAGTCTTTCTCATATATATGAGAGGCAATAAGCTTTAGACCAAACGACAAGTCTTTTGATAACAAAACATAATTTTGAAATTAAACATAACTAAAAAAAACTAATCATTACATATGTATCAATAAGTTAATCTTTGAGTAAAAGCCCGTGGTCATCTAAGACCTATTCAAATCTTTTACTATATGATACTTTCTCTTCATGATGTATAGAATCAATCTTCATCAGAGCCCAAATATTTTTCCTGCCACTTATTAATTGTCAAGTCGCTTGGCCATTTGAATTCTTGTGCAACTGCAAAGTTTGTAAGATGACTCTTCCATCTGTTATCCAGGAGATTTTGGACATCCACCACAAACTTTGTATATCCATTGTCCAGCATGATGATCCTATTGAGAAAAGTGTGGAACTTGTTGAGATTGATCTCCCCATCATCTTGTATATGTGTTAGGCACTTAGGAGTCATCTGATCAAATTCTTCTCTCCATTCATCTATACCTTTTAATTGATTGTCATCTTTGAGGATTGATGGGCTGAAGAGGTATTTGATAGAATCAAATGCACTCCTACTTTCCAATTTCTTCCTTATATCCATCAAATACTTATACTCATCAATCACCCCTTTCACCATTTCATGTGTAGGTTTGAGCCTTGATGGGCCTCTAGATCCCTATGTGTGGCCTTGCATAAAGTAGTCAGTATGTGCAAGGTAGGTTGCCATCTCTTTTGAAGCTCTTCAAGGATGGTGGATTTAGTATTTGTCTGTTCCAAAGCTTTAATTAGATTGTTGAAGTTTTCATGTACTCCATTTATCTTCTCCTTTAGTATCCCAACTCTATACTCTAATATCCTTTTTAGAGTCTCTATGGTATGATGCTTAACATCTTCCATGTTATGTTTCTTCAGCTTATCAATTTCTTCTCTCATTTGTTGTATCTGTAGGTCCTTTGCCTAGATAGGTGGGTGATAGACAATTAATTCATCTCCTCTCACTGTTGTGGCCTACTGCAACTGTTGTTTTAGCTTTACATTTTCAATAAATAAGTTTTTCACCTCATCATTCGATAATTTCAATATCTTCTCATACTCATTAATCTTTTTCTCCATATTTTCAACTACATCCTTGGTGAACATTGTAGAATGCATGGTCATAGTGGTAGCTTTTGTATGAGTTGTATCCCTCATTGTTCTTACCATAGTTGACCCCCTCATTTCCTGCACTACATCCAAAAGTCGAGGCTTCCTTGTACTTTTTTGTTTCATCCATAGAGCAAGTGTTTGGGTAGTAGGGTTATACCCTATTCCTAAGATACCTTCCTATGAATCAAACTCTGCTACCAACATGGGGTCATCCTGTACTCTAATTTGATCTAGAAGAAACATTTTGGACAGCTCCATCCCTGGAATAATTAGCATATCACTTTTTAATACCATCTCTCTCACCTCTTGGGGGGTGACATTAATGCTATCAACATTTAACTCTGTAAATGTTTGAGCTTGGATCTCAACTTGGTTCAACTCATCAGCTCCAATAAGATTGATTTTCAACCTTTCATCAAATTGCTTCTTTTTCATTTTAATTCAAAATTCCTTAAACTCATTAGTATGGATAAAATTATCATCCTTCATGAACCTTAGAGAGGATACTACCCTCTCATCTTCTTGAATTTCATCAGCTCCTTCCTCTGAAAGCTTGGCCTTAGGATCATGGGGCATTTGAATTCTCTGTTGTTCAAATGCCTCCTTTATCTCAATCAGAGCTAGGACTGCTTCTTGTTCTTCATCATCACTTGAGCCATAATCAACCAATGGCTCATTCTTTTGTCTCTTAGCCTGTGGTTCATGAGTAGGAGATGGAGCAGATGGATGTGTAGGTAATGGGGGTGGTGCCTGTGATGTGGAAGCTTCATGTGGTGGTTGGTGATGTGTGCGAAGTGGAATCAACCCCTCATCTTGGGCCATTTTGTATAATTCATCAAATTTATTAAGGATCATTTGCATCCTTTTCAGAAGGTTGGGTTCATTTGCAAAAAACCATTTGAAGTTTTTATCCTTCTCCTTCTTTCAATTCTCCCACTGCATCATTGTTATCCACCTTTTCCTGGTTTGTATTACATGAGCAAGATACACCTAATTTCTGATAACATCCTCCTCAAGGTCAAATTCATGTCACGAGATGGCCCTCTTTGTCAACAAGGTTCTTCTAATCATGTTGATATGACCCTCTGGGTCACACACTCTTTCTGTTCCATATTTGAGGGGATAGTTAAACCTCATGAACCTCTGCAATTCTTCTAACATATCAAACCTAATGGCCAACTCTTCAAATATAGTTAAATCAGGAAAAAATGTACCTTTCCTTTGATTTCTCATCAAATCATGCTCCATCCAAAGCATTTTCCACATAAATTCCAAAAAACATACCCATGCAGGTACAAACTTGGGCAAAATGTGTGGTGCTTGGTCACATCCATATACTTTGATAATTGTATGTTGAGGCATAAAAAACCAATCAACATAGTTATGGGGATAGCCCTGGTCTGGCTCATACTGTACAAGCCTCATTACTTTCATCAATGACTCAGGAAATCTTGTTGTTGGGTAACCAAGAGTAGCTATCAATCTAACAACAAAATCATCTTGAAATACTACAAAATTACACTCTGTACATCTTCTATCCCAGATGTAACACCAATTTTGACAGGGAGTCTTACTTCACTATCTTGTGTGCACAATTTCATTATTTTAGTCCATTCTACTTCATTTTGACACAAGACTAAGTGACATAATAAAGAATATTTCCTAAAAGTAATAGGGGCGGGCCTTGGCTTCCCTAACTTGCAACAAACCCTCATGTATTTGTTCCTCAATTATGGATGCAAAATCAAACTCTACATTTGACTTAGATGTTGAATTATCATGGCCATTCTCATCAACCCTATTGGTACATGCTCCTCTACATCTATCCCCAAGACTTGACACAATGCATGATAGGTATTCTTGAAATAAACCTAAAATTTTGAGGCTTGGAAAGGTTCCATTCTAGAGGAAGGGATGGAGATTTTTCTGTTATCATCACCCCTCTTCATGTGTAGGGGGAGCTCATCACTTCGATATGTTCTTCTCAATCTCTTATACCCCTGCTCCAATTTTACTAAATTCACCTTTGTTACAACTTGTTTATTCAGGTTAAAACATTTTATAATAGCATCTCTCGTAACATCAACTAAGCACCCACCATTTGGAAGCCTAACAGTTTTGGTTGGGGCATGGTAGCTATTGGCAAGGGCTTTGATTAGCTCAATATAAATGAAAACATTAGGGACAATTAACTTAGCCAAATCTAGGGTCCATGGGTTTGATAGTAGTGGCTGCTCTCACCATCATACTGCAAGCTACTTGGGGATGATCTATGGTAGGGAGGTATGGTATGGGTGTTATGGGGGGTGGCTAATGCAATAGTAGTAATGCAGTAAAGGGTAAAAATGACCTTGAAAGGCGATAATGTGATTTATTATGAAAATAAGAATGGGAATTTTAGATTTAAAATGATAAAATACTTAGAATTTTTTATGAAAATTCCGGTTCCAACAGGTAGGATATATTTCATTCAATAGGTGTAGAGGTCATTCCTAACATAGGTTATTAGGTACAAAAACTTGCCCCCAAAAAAATTGTTAATAAGTGGGTTGGGGGATACTTGAAGGAATGTACTTTAGAACATAAATCAACATGCACAAGATGTATACACTTGGGAGACCATACATGTTCATAGATTGTGAAGTGTCACTTATGAGGCTAACATATACCATTATCATCATGGGAATTAAAATTTAGGCATGTGGAATTATTGGTGTGAATAAAGTTTTGTACCTAGCTAATTTCTAGAAGGGCCTAACTTATTTGCATGTTAAGTTTACTTAGGTCCTAGGTGAGCTTCTAGAAATCTTAGTTGTCTATATAAGATCTTATCATATCTTATCTTTTTGAATCTTTTTTCATTTTTGTTATCCCATGACATAAGATTAAGTCACTTTTCATGGTCTTGTCCAATCCTATGTCTCACCTTGGATATATAACCAAGAGGTTCTCATTTATATTTTATTCCAATCCAATAACATTGTAATCTTGATTATTGCATATTGGCCATATTATCTTGAATCCCTTATTTCAAACTTATACTCTCACTTTGATCTCTTGTAAAAAGTTATTTTTGGTTTTGTAGGCGATCATGGATTCTTGAGTCCGTGTGTGACACTAACATGGTATCAAAGATTCATATTTGCAAACCACCTTCTTAGATCTAAGGGTGATTTTTTCTTGAGTTATTGCAAAGTTTCAAATCTTGGTGGATCTTGAAAAGTTGAGTATTCTATTCTCTTGCATCATATGATGACATGGCTAATTAGAAAAATTTGAAAGAAATACCAGATTTGGGATTTTCTCTTTGTGGTTGTGTATTGTAGGTTCATTTTGGAGTATGTTGAGGGCTGATGCAAGAAGTTGGGTCCACAAAAAGCTCAAAAGGTGGAAGTGTTTTTGTTGTTCTTAAAAAATTGTCACACTTGGACTGAAAATTTAAAGCACTTACACAATGAATCTTAAAAAAATTCGGTAATATGAAATTTAGTATTTTGAATCTAGTTTCCAAATATGTAATTTATTCAAATACCTAGATGATATAAATTAAATTTTGATAGACATGTATAAAAAGCACTTTTTAAAAGTCACTTTTTTTTTTACTGTACCATGTGTACGGACACCATTTTTTGACCTAAATAAAAGTATTTTTCTAATTCCTTTTGGTGAAAGATATGTAGTAACATGAAGATTGATTATGATAAAAATTTTTTGAATATATTTTTTATATTGAATTTTTATTGGCCCTAATTGTTGTTTTAAAAAATCAAGGTGTACAGATAGCATATTTGGACCTAAACTAAATATATATATATATTTTTCATTTTGTAGAGAATTGTTTGAAGATTGATGTCATAATTTTTTTGCAAAAAAAAAAAAACCAAAAAAAGTTATTAAAAAACAAAAAAAAAACCTAATATTTCAAGTTTATGGACCAATTTGCTTAGAAATAAATTAAAAAATAAATTTAACATAATTCAATATTTAAACAAAAATTATATATTTCGAAACTAGACACCGTGTTCTATAATGGGTTTTAATTTCATAGATTAATTTAGTAAAAAAGTCCATAAGCTATATTGCCAAAGTTGGACATTTCTCTTGAACTTGCCTTAGTTTTTTAGTTGCAGGTCAAAGGCTAAGGGTTAGGTTTCCAAGCCTTGTCCGAGCCTAAAACCGAGACAACATGTGGTTTGAGAATTCAAAATTTTAAAAATGCATGTGTTGTGAAATGCATACACATTTTTTATTTGCTTGTTTATTTAAAAAATTAAATACCTTTTAGAAACGCATATGCATTATAAAATGTGTATGTGTTATAACACGTACACATTTTATAACACATACACATTATAATGCATACGTGTTTTATAATGCATGTGTTTCTAAAAGGTATTTATTTTTTTAAATAAACAACTCATACATGTTATAAAATGCGTATACATTATATAACGTGTATGCGTTATAATGCACATGTGTTTTGTAGTGTGTACCCAAAGCATAACACATATGCATTTTTTTTAGGCTTGAGTACCCGAAGCATAATGCATACGTGTTTTTTTAATAATGTGTATGCGTCTCCTGTGAGATTTTTTTTTTTGGCTGAAACTTCTCCTTTTTGTGGACCCAACTTCTTGATTTTACCCTTGATACAAATCTAAGCTCACTATTGAGATTAGAGTGTCCAAGAAAGTTAGATCTAGCTTTTTTTTCACTCAATTTGGCCATTGTGTGATATAGTTGCAAAATGGGATTTGAAGTTCAAATTTGGTGAACATTTTTTATTGGAGCACTTATAGCCCAAAAGGATGTTGTCATTGCTTTTAGATGGCCCAAAAATAATGGCCAAAAAGATGTTTCCATTGCTTATAGCACTTATGGCATTTGGTAAGGATTATAATTTTGTGTTTTCTGCCTATTAAGGTTTACCAATTCATTTCCAAATGTTTGGAGAAGGTTTTTTTTCTTAACTTCTTGGAGTTCAATTGATTTTGTTAGGAGTATAATTACCTTGTGTAGTTACTTGAATAATAGGTGGTGGTATCAGTACAATTATAGATATTTTAGAAGGTATAGATGGCTAGATACCTTTTAAATATGGGTATAAGAGGTTTTGGTGTAATTTTACTAACATGTATGAGGTTTTTCTTAGCTCTAATAGAAACATCATATGTATGGTTTATGAAGGCGGTGACAAGGGAGACGCTGAGCTCCTCTTTAGCTTTGGTCAGTCTTCAAGGTTAAATTTAAGTAAATCAAAACAATAGGGTTCAAGGTGCTTATTTCCAATGGGAGTTGCAGGGGCAACGGTGTTATGATCAGTCTCCAAGTGGGAGACAGTATGGTGTGGAGTCTGAATAATCTCCAAGTGGGAGATTGTTGTGTTATGGGGACCAATCAAACTTGGATGGGAAGTTTTTCACCAATATTTTATTTAATTTGTTGCACTTATTAAATATTTATGTTGCAATTGTATTTAAGAGAGTGGTTACAAACAAATAGTAAATGTTGGAAGTGATTAGTTACAATTATATAATATAAAATTAAAAGACATGAAAATATTAAATGTAGCCATCCAAAAGAAAACATTTTATTGGGTGCATGAGGCACAACCAATGGCCACAGTTCATTTGTAATTAATGGTACATGTGTGGGAGCATATACAAACACTCGATGATGAATTTTGAAGGCAGTGAGTCATGAAAAACATTAGTAGAAATTTATAGTTTTGTGGCTAGAAGAACGTAGGAAGCACTGCAGGTACACGTAGCAAAAGTTGTGTAAAAACAATAAGGGAAAAACATGGAGATAAATGTTGTTGCAGGCTGTAGTGGTTGTTGCAAGTTGCAATGGTTGTTGCATGCTTTGTAAAGGTTATTTACTAGAAGTTTAATATATATTGGACCTTGTATTGATGAATGTAGCCCGATTTTGGGTGAACCACATTAAATGTGTTCTTCTTTTGCTGTCCATAATTTTTATGTGTTTTATTTCTCTGTTTTATTGATCAAATCTACATTTAATGGATAGAAATCTACCTTCTAACCCTAACACCCTAATTTATTGGACTTAACTAAGCTTCTAATTTTCTAAATTATGCATTCCAAAGCATTATTTTTTATTTTTTTCTGAAGGAGGAAAATTATTAAACAAATGCATAGAATTATTAAATTATCCCCGACTTTGAGTTCCTTGGAATTTTGGGCTAGGACCCAACCGCCCATGGGTGACTGGGTCCCCCTTTTTAACCGGGATCCAAATTTAAATATGTTGTTGGAGGTATTTTAATATCCAAAATTCAAATATGAAGTGTTAGCTTTTGGAATTTAATTTTTGGGAAATTAGATAACACCTACAAATACCTAGTCTTTGTATCATTTAAAATCTAAGACACAATTGAGAAAATACTATTGTCAAAAGCATTATTGAGCAAGTCAAGAGCAACATTATTAGAGTTTATTACAACAATTCAATATCCAACATCATGTCAAATTCTATGTGTGTTCATGTCCATGTTTTGTGAAGGCTAACATTGTTATAGATCTCCAAAGTATTCAACAATTCAAGAAAATCTATCATGTAAAATCCAAATCCTTGAAGTGATGTGTATGTCTTTAGCCCTTTAAAAGGGAGTCATTGAAGGCTGGTGAGTTGTAGCATTGTATTCATTCATCATTTCCTTCCTTTCCATTATCAGTTTATCATTGACATTGCCATTGTGGAAGTGAAAACACTTACATGGGCTTTGACTAAGGAAATCCCCTATATGGCACAACATCTTCTCTCTTTGTGAATGTGTAGGTTACAGTTATGAAGCGGATTGATGAGAGTTTGAAGATCCATTTTCCATTGTTGTATTTATTGCCACAAAGTTTTTAAGACACAAAAACTCAATTAAAGAATTTACTGATGACATTCTAATAGAGGGACAAGTGGAAAGTAGAAGCTTAGATTGAGCACTAGAGGACCCCCAAAATTGAGAAAGACACCCCAAGAAAGACTGAGACACCTAGGGGTGACCCAATCCTGCTACAACACTCAAATCCCACTTTTGGGGATATGTACACATCAATTTGTAGTTTCCAGATCCACTTGTAAAATCTTTTTTCCATTTGTTTATCTTTGAGAAATTTCATTTATCATATTAGGTCATTTAGTATAATTACCTATTAATCATTTCAAATCATTCCCAAATCATTCCTAGAAGACTCAAAAAGATGCAAATACAAGTTGGATTGAATCACCTTTGAGGTTGAAAGTGAATCTATGTACCTTGTTCATTTGCATCCCAATGAAATCCTAAAAATGATGAAATATATCTTAGGTCATGAGTATTAAACTTAGGGCACGTACTACATTTTTATGTTTCACCAGCAATAGTAGAGGCCAACCATGAGAGCTTCAAACTCTACCATATATTATTTGTCCCCCATACAATTTTCTTAGACATTTCCCATATGAATTTTCCATCCTTGTTTCTGATTAGAAAACCTATGCTCGAGGCTCTAGGGTTACCTTTTGATGCCCTGCAAAAATTAAGCTTTAGATGGCCTATTGGCTGGGCCAACCATTTGGTCATTATCCTTTTCAAATTTTGGTCCTTTAGAGCCACATAACCAATTAGAATTTTTAGAACGGGCAACCATTTCATGAGGAAATCATCCTAACAAGAGAACAGGAAATTCTTCTTCCTCCTCACAACCACCAACATACATTGACATATGCCTCTTTCTATGTATGTTGAAAATTTCTCCCTTGGAGATGTAGATTCTCCGAAAATTCTTCGATTCCGCTCCTTCCATAAATTCCAAATTACAATGGAAGGATTATTTGAAAAAATGCTACTCCATAAGGAAGGATGTTTCAGGGGTAGCCAAGAGTCGAACCATGCTCTCAACTCGTTTAGTCTTGGGGTAGACCACCCTAATATTCTTTGAAGCCAATCCCAATAGGAGGAGTCATAGGTACAATTTAATAAAAAGTAGTCAATATCCTTTGAATTCAATAAGCAGAATATGCATATCAAGGGAACATGCATCCAAATCACCATTAGATGGTCATTTGTCAAACATCTCTTATGTAGCATCATCCAGGAAAAGGCACCCACTTTTGGAAGAATTTCCCTACGCCAGCATAATCTCACCTACCAGTTACAACAGATAACCCATCTTTATGGTGTATTTCCTAGACTTGAAAGCACACCAAATAATTTGATCACCTGTACTATTTGGGTAGATGGATATTGTGTAGACCACCTCTTTAAGCTTTGTTTTTGCCTCATCCTTGATTGGAACTGAATCAAAGTAGACCCAATTATGTTATTCATTACCATTTGATCTGAAGTAACTTGCTACCTTGTCTCTAATGATATCTCTTATTGTGAGAATCCACATATATAATATATTATCATCTACTAGTGGTTTGTTACTATTCTAAGAGTCAAGCCAAAAATCAACAGAACGACCATAATTGATCTACCATGTTAGATGATCTTGGATGATTTTCTTGCATTCTAGCATGAACTTTCACACGTGAACCATTCGGTGGGTTGGCAATAGTGAAGATCATGCATGGGTCCATAGAGTCCAAATATTTACCTTGCATAATTTTGCACCAAAGTATGTATGGCCCACTAAGTACAGTTTCCACACAAGGTTCGCACCCAAAGCATAATTATGAAATTTGATATTTCTTATTCTTGTTCCTTCACCAGCCTTGTTGTTTCGTACCATGTCCTAGTTGACGAGCAATATTCTCTTTGGCTCATTCGAGCCCTCCAATAAGAATTTTTTTTATAATGCTATTGAGGTCATTTGTGATTTTGCTTGTAAGTTGATTGCAACCCATCATGTAGATTGGGATGGCTGTTGGAATGACTTTTATCATTATTATGAGTCAGCGAAAGTTAGCCATTTGCCTTTCCATGAGGAGACATGGACCTTGCATAATTTTGCACCAAAGTATGTATGGCCCACTAAGTACAGTTTCCACACAAGCTTCACACCCAAAGCATAATTATGAAATTTGATATTTCTTATTCTTGTTCCTTCACCAGCCTTGTTGTTTCGTACCATGTCCTAGTTGACGAGCAATATTCTCTTTGGCTTCGAGCCCTCCAATAAGAATTTTTTTTATAATGCTATTGAGGTCATTTGTGATTTTGCTTGTAAGTTGATTGCAACCCATCATGTAGATTGGGATGGCTGTTAGAATGACTTTTATCATTATTATGAGTCAGCGAAAGTTAGCCATTTGCCTTTCCATGAGGAGACATGGCCCTTACAATTTTCTACCACTTCATTCCATAGGCATGATTTGGTGATACCATTGAAGATTGGGACCCCCAAGTATTTACAAGGGGTGGCATCGATGCACATTTCTAACATGGTTGTAATTCTTCTATGAACCGTCTTCTTCATATAGAAGTAGATCTTAGACTTCTGTTTGTTGATGTTTTTTCCAAACATGTCCACATATTGATCCAGTGTTTCCTTAATTGCAATGGCTTCAGCCAACATCACATCTCCATAAAGAACTATGTCATCTGCAAACTGTAGATGTGTTAACGTATCCGTTCCTCACAATATGTAAGCCATTCCAATGACATTTTGATTGGTGAGAGAGAATCATGCAACTCAAATCTTCAATCATCACGAAGAGGAAGGGGGAGAGGGGTTCCGCCTACCTCAGACCATTGGTGCTCTCAAAAAAGCCACATGAATAGCCATTTACCAGCATTGAGAATCAGACCGAGGAAATGCAGACATAGATCAATTCTCTCCAACTTTCAGAGAAACCCAACTTTTCTAATACCTTCATTAGGAAACACCATTTCACCCTATTGTAAGCTTTTCTTACGTCAAACTTGATCATCATGCAGTATTGCCCCCCCCCATTGGTTGAGTGGAGTGCTTCATTGGTCACTATGATGCTATCAATGATTTCTCTGCTGGGAGTGAACCCACCTTGTGTTTCGGAGATGATATGCCTGAGCACCAATTTCAGTCTGGAAGCTAATGATTTGGCTAAAATCTTGTATACTGTGTTGCAGAGTGAGATGGGGTGAAATCCATTGAATTCCTTGCATTATTCCTACTTTGAAATTAGAGCTATTAGCATGTTGTTCATTTCCTTCACAAAAATTTTGCTCTTTCTGAAGTCCTCTGCTATTCCCAAGATTTCTCTCCACATAAAGTGTTAGCATTTTTGATAAAAAAGAGCCAGGAATCCATTTGGACCTGGAGCTTTGTCTGGGCACATCTCAAAGTTTCTCTTTTTAGCTCCTCTTTTATGAAGGGCTTTATGAGGGAGAATTTTTGTTCATTGGTGTTCTGTTTGGGAATGCATTCAATGGCCCCCCTTATATCTAGCTTGTTTGGGTTTGCTGATGCAAGTAGGTGTTGGAAGTAGCTAGTGGCCGCCTTTTGAATTTCTGATGGGTCATCACACACCTTCCCCATGTTCTCAATTATCATGATCTTATTGCAGAGCTTTCTAATCTGTTTAGAGTTGTGGAAAAACTTGGTGTTTAGGTCCCCTTCCTCTAGCTAGACCTCTCGTGATTTTTCCCTCAAAATTTTTTCTTCTCTTGCAAGAATTTCTGATAGTTCTTCGGATAGTGACTTCTCCTTTGTGTAGTCTGATTGCGACATACCATTTTTGGTAACGTTCTCCTTCAATTTGGAGAGTTCCCTTCTAATCCTTTCCTTTTCTATAAAGATCTTCCCAAAGGAATGTTTGTTCCAGTCCTTCAATCTATCTTTTATATGTAGAAGATTAAACATGAATTTATAGCTCTTTGTGTTGATTCTCTTTAGTGCATTCACCCACTAGACTTCCATTAATGGCACCTAGTCTGCTCTCTAGAACCACATTTTTTCAAATTTGAATGGACTCCTTGATGGCCCAACGTCTAGGCATATGCATAGTTTCATTGGGTTGTGATCAGATCCAGAGGTTGACAGAATGCTTGCCAGTAGCAGCAATGATGCTAACAGCCATGGATCATTGTAGAAAAATTGTCCAACTTCTTCGTAATACTAGTGAATCCCTTGTGACGATTAGTCCATGTGTAAGAGTCCTTTTTGATTGGAACTTCGTTTAATCCCATGGATCAATGAAGTCATGGAATCCTTTCATTGCTTGGGATTCGTGCCTATTTCCACCACTCTTCCACTCTCAGAATGGCATTTAAGTCACCGTAATTATTAGTTTTTCATTTCAGATATTATCCATAATTGATTATAAATTCTCCCATGGTCGCATTTTTTCCTAATTCTTTATTGGTCTGTATACATCAAGTAGAAGGAATTTCAAATTAGATTTTAAACTACTCACCTTGAGAAGCATCCAATTGGAGTCCCCTGCTTTCTCTTTTATATCCACTTTTCTTCACCTCCATACCACCCCAAGCCCACTGGCAACCCTTGTCGCTTCAACAACATACAACCCTCAGTGGCAATTAAAGGTGACAAAGAGTTGGTTATCCTCAGATCCTAATTTCGTTTTCTGCATGATGACTATATTTGTTGTTTCAGTTTCTACTTGACACTTGATTATGCACTGCTTGTTATGGACGTTTAAACCCCTAACATTTCATATAGAGATCTTCATGACTTCCTAAGGGAGGGGCTTCCTCCCTTAGTACTCAACAAGAAGTCCTTGAGACTAGTAATTCCCTCTCTTTAGCCAACTCCTCCCTCAATTGTTTATGCGATTTCCTACCTCGCCTCTTGTCTAAAGTAATCTTGCAGTTTAGAATGCACGAGGAAGATTGGGAAATGTTTCTTGGATCTGTAATTCCCAGTTCATTGAAATTGGCCTCCTCTGAATCAAAGTTCTTGTCTTCTTCTTGCAAGTCATCGGTCGCCATGATGTCAGGGATCCTTTCACAAAAGGACTCACTTTTGTCCTTCACAGACTCGATGGGGGTGAAATTTTCTTCCTTCTCTGCCAGCGGCCTTTCTTGCCCAGATGCCAATTTCAAGCCGCTATACGTCCCTTGCAGAAGACTTGCATTCTCCATCCGTGAGGATGAATTTTTCTTTGGTCGCTCCAGAGAGAGAGCCCTTCTTGGGAGCAGACAAAAAGTCCTCCAATTGTAAGCCTTGTTTCCCTTTCTCCGTGTTACCCTCATGCGTTTTTTGATTATTTTTGCTGCAATAAGCCATAGAACGGTTCCTTCTATTGCAATTTATGCAGGAAACCTTTTTTCTTCTACTTCCAACATTTGAACCCAGTCTCCGTGCTCTGATCTAAGGATTATGTCCAGAGGGATTGGTTTGATGGCAGCGATCTGCATTCGAGCATATATATACGAATTATTTTCTAACAAATCAAAATCAATGTCAATTAGGATAGCCAACAATCTCCCAACCTTTCCCAAGCATTCCTCGGACCAATATTCCAGAGGGAGATTGTATAGCCTAATCCAAATTGGTTCCTTGTAAGGCTCATACTCCCTCAGATTGAATCTTGGAGCCCACTTTTGCATGTAAAGGGGGTATTCGTTGATTTTACAGAGGCCTCCCTGTAGAGCTTCCTCACGTTCATCCTCCATGAGAAAGGTGACAATGAAGAAGCCATTCGGGAAGAATTTAACAACATGTTGCCCTTTCCAATTCACATTCGTCCATTGTGAAATTTGTGCCCTATTGAGTCGCAGCCCGATCAACCTGCAAATGATGGCTGAGTTCAATAACAGGTCAAAATCTTCCGTCGTCTCTTCAAAGATATCTATCACTGGGGCCTTGCACCGTTTGTCACCCTCTTCGCAACTATGTTTGTCCGAGTACTCTCTGCTATGCAAATCATTTGCCTGAGGAAATTTGCTCGCCACCTTCTGCTCTGCCATTTTCTTACATGTAGTCCAATATTATAAAATAATTTGAATTATATATATAAGTTTAGAGGACTATATATATATAAGAATAATATTACTTGCATTAGTATAAGTAATGTATAATAATCTTAATTTATTTGTAATAAATATAATGTATATTAATAATATATATTATAATTTGTGTATAGTAATAAGTAATGTGTATATTAATATTGATTTTAATGTACATGAATTAATTTTAATTATAAACTTAATTATAATCTTAATTTTAACCCTAAAATTAATTTACATAATAACTATAATCATAAATCTAAATATAATCTTAAATCTAACCCTAACTATAATCCTAATTCTAATAACACATGTTTTTTAATAAAATCAAATATAAGTATTTATCCAATTTCTCTAATTCTTGTTTTTTCTTAAAAATTATGATATGTTATGTTGCTAGTGAGTTGGAGGGGATGAGGACACAAACTATTGTTTGTGTTTCATTTCCTTGATGAGTACAAGCAACAAAATTTTACTACCATAAGTGAACGTTTTTCTACATAAAATATTGTAAGTGCAAGATCATCTTATTATTGCAAGATGAATTACATTTCTTATAAGCTACATTGCAGGAAATTTTTAATTAATTTTCTTGTTTAACCTCTTTATATTAATTTCAAGATTTTTTTTTCATAGATGTGTTTATTAATATGTAAAATGAAATAGTGAATTTACTATTTAAAATATTTTGTGTTATTAGTGTGGAATAAGAGCAGGCGTGTTTATTATAATTATTATTTATTTAAAGATGAATTAATTTTTATTAATTTATGTCTTTTTTTTTAATTAAGTATTCTTTTTAACCACTTTGCATTAATGTTAATTTTTTAAAATAATTTTTGAGATTTTTTTGATTAATATATCAAAATGAAAATTCAATTTATTGTTTAAAAAAACATCAATTATATATGTTGTTCTCATCAAAATTAAATATAAATAATTATTCAACTTTCATTAAGCTTGTGTTTTGGTGTACAATATGGATGCTTTCAAAAATATTGTGTAACACTATTCTCCAAGAAAAAAGAAGTTGCTATAACTTTTATGGTATTATTTTATTTTAAAATAAATTATATTTTAATACATTACTTAAATTTTATCATTGAAAAGATTACTAATTACATTTAAATTCTTGTAATTAATGTCAAATATAAATATTTATCCTATTTTTAATAAGGTTGAATTTTCTTACAAATTAAAACATATTTATGAGTCATTTTTTAATGAGTAAAAAAAAGCAATTACACTACTTGACTTTTTCTATAAAATATTGCAAGATCCATGGGTTTTGTTATTACTATCTATTTAAGGTTGAATGAATTTTTCTATCAAGTACATTGCAAGAAATTTACAATTTATATTCCTACTTAACCCTTTTACATTAATTTCAAAATTTTGAAATAGTTTTTGAAAAAAATTATATATTAATATGTCAAAATATAATTTTAATTTATTATTTAAAACATTAACATCAATTATATATGTTGTTCTCATTAGACTTAGATGTAAAAATTCATTCAAATTTCAATAAGCTTGTATTTTGATATAGAGTATGGATTCTTTCAAATCTATTATGTAATCAGTGTGGAAGAAAAGAACATTAATGAGCGATGTCAATTTTCAACAAGCTTGACTTTTCTTACAAATTACAAAATATCATGTAGACAACGAGGTGAAAGGGATGATGACACAAACTACTATTTGTGACTCCTTTTTCTAATGAATATAAGTAACAAAATTTTACTATTGTATGTGAATTTTTTTACAATTTTTTTTTAACCATCATGGAAGAACAAGAGTTGTGAACCTTGTGTGGTATTATTTTATTTGTTTGTCAAATTCCATAAATTATATTTTAAAATAATTATAATTAATATATTTTTTAAAGAATGCTAATTACATATGTTCTTGTAATTAAAGTTAAAAAAAATATTTATTAGATTTTTCCTAAGCTCGACTTTTCTTACAAATATGAAATATTATGTAGCTAGTGAGTTTAAGGCTATGACACGAACTACTATTTGAGAGTCCCTTTTCTAATGAATAAACTAACAAAGCTTTATTACTATGTGTTATATTTTGTATAAAAAATATTACAACTAGTGTGGATGAACACAAACTACTAGGCTTGTGTTGTATTATTTTATTTTTAGTCACAATTCCATAAATTAAATTGTAAAATAATAATAGTCAATATATTAGTTTGAATTATTTTTCTTGAAAAGAACACTAATTACATATGTTCTTGTAATTGAAGTCAAATACAATTGTTTATCGGAATTCCAACAAGCTTGACTTTTCTGGCAACTTATGAAATATTTTGTAGCAAGTGAGGTGAATGCGATAAAGACACAAAATACTATCTATGAATCTTTTTTTCTAACAAAGAAAAGTAACAATTTTTTATGACTTGGATGTGAGGTAAAAGAGACGAGGACACAAACTACTATTTGTGAGTCCTCTTTTTAAAGACTACAAGTAAGAAAATTTTATTATTACATATGAGGTTTTTTTTTTCCAAAAAATATTGCAAGATCAAATGAATTGTTATTTATATAAAATAAAATCCATGTTGAACCATTTTATATTAAAATAATAATTGGTAAATGAATATTTGACAAACATATTTAAGAAAATATTAATTTAAAAATTTAATTCATAATTAATAATCCAATTTCAAATATCAATATTTTCTTATTTTACAATTCAAATAGTTCCAAAATATCCTACATCATTATCAATTATAACATAATGTTACATATATTAAAAGATGGATTAAAAAAAGTCACAACTCTAAAATTTAGATGAAATTAAGAACTTAAACATACCCAGGTACCCAAGATCCAAACTGTTAGACGACTGGGCTGGATCGCAAGAACACCCTATAATATTTTTAAAAAAAAAACCTAAACATAAAAATTGATACATTAAAAGATAGGATTAAAAAAAGTCACAACCCTAAAATTCACATAGAAATTCTAAACCCAAACGTAAAAATTTGAAATGAACACAAGCTGTTTACCACTGGCCAAGCTTAGGGAACAAAAACAGGCATGAGCCTAAAGTCATCCCAGAATTGAACTTTTCTCCTTACTATTGGTGAGTTGACCGTCCACCCAGTATTGCACAGAAATTCCTTTGTTATACAACCCCGAAGCATTGTTGTCTTTGCTGAATTCAAGGGTTACATTGTAGGACTCCTTGCGTTGGATGAGCTGAAAAAGAGAAGACCCTTACTTTTGAATTTACTATCACCTATCTCACCGACTTTCATCAAAACTAAGTTGTTTTTCATCTTATATAAAGAGGAATGTCTTGCTATCAGGAACAAAGCCAGGTGGTTAAATGTTGTGCACGGAAGCTTTCCAGTACAGTATTTTTCAATCTTGACCTGTAGAAGCTGCTGGGAAGTTAAGGGATAGATCAGGCAGAGGTATGGTCCTTTCTGAAACTTCTCATGTTTTTTATTGTTTTTATCCAAAAATGTTTCATTAATGTAATACTACTGTTACAGTTACGCATGGCCATAAAAGAAAGTGGAAAGAGAATAACCCATCTTACTAGGGTTTCTGTAACTATGCATAACAAATAGATTGAAAAAACTCTCCATTGAATATAGTTGATATCTTGATATGTCCTACTATTGTCTTTTAGTTGGTATTAGTTGGTATTCACAGTTGGGTACTTTGTAAAAGGCCTGATCTAACACCACAGTAGGTTGAAATAGTTATTTGTACATTTCTGAAAACATATCAGGGAATAGTTGGTATGAGTTTTTTGTAGTTCATGAAATTAATGGAATAAGTTTTTGGATTAAACTTTGTGTGAGTTTCAATTGATATTTCGGATCACACTTAGTGATCCATTATCAGAAAGACGAAAGAGTGATCACTGAGTGTGATTGGAAATGTCGATTGCAACTCATACACAGTTTAATTCAAAAGCTTACTCCAATTGATATCAGGAAATATATGTTTTAAACTGACATGGCATAACCGATGTAAAGTACTGTTGACATTATTTACAGCTTATGTTAAGACATTTTTCCTTTCATATAATAAGCAGGATTTTGATACAAAAGCTATAGAGGTGTTGATTGCATCAAGCTAAATAACATGGACGATATCTTTTACAATGTTGATGACCTGCTGAACATCAGCGATGAGGAACTCGGGGGAGTCATTGAAGAAAACCATGCTTGCAACATGTCTATTCCTGTAAGTGTGTTTCTAATGAGATTCTATTAATTTATCAGTGAAAAGGGTTATTCTTTATTTTTTCTGCCTTTCTTTTGTCATCCTCTCGGCTCGAACTCTTGCAACCGGCATAATAAAGTTTGGAAATAACCAGTACATTGCAAGGAACGCGCCAAAGGGTTATTCTTTTTGTCTATTAGATTAGAGATAAATAGAAAGTTTCAGAAATGTGAAGTAATCTCTGACATGGGTTTTCTCTTCATTTATGCAACAGTTAGAAGTGGGATCTCTTTTCTCTGTAGACTCTTTCTATGACATTGATTGGATGAAAGATTTCTTCGGAGAACCAAAACAGAATACTTTTGGTGATTTCCAAAATAAGATAGAGGAAGAACAAGGTCCAGAAAATCATTCTGAAAATGCCATAAGCTCTGATCTCAGTTCAGACTCTGACAACAGGTCTTGCACTGGGAAAAACTCTATTCTTTTTTCAAGAATGTCAATACCAGGAAAACCAAGAAGCAAAAGATCAAGAATTCCACTTTCTGGTTGGGCTTCTACACCCATTTCCAGTATTGCTTCTTCTGGCACTGAGAATGGTAGTGTGTCTTACTTGTCTGCTAATGTTGCAGCCTCAAACCAATCAGATTGCTTTGCTTCAGAGCAAGTAGAATGCCAGTCCTCACTGAAATTTACCATAGAGAAACAAGGGAAGAAAAAGGAGGACATGAATGAGGTCAGAATATGCAGACATTGTGGTGTGAATAAAACTCCACAGTGGAGATCTGGGCCACTGGGTCCTAAAACACTATGCAATGCCTGTGGTGTGAGATATAAGTCAGGCGGGCTTGTACCAGAATACAGACCTGCTGCAAGTCCTACCTTTTCACCTCATAAACACTCAAATTCTACCAAGATGGTATTGGAGATGAGGAGTCGAAAGCAACTGATGGGAGAGAAAATATAATTTGTTGAGGGAACAAGGTTTAGGGAAGGGAATAAGTTTTTGAGGAGGAAGGATTAGTGACCTTATTTTTATAGAAAAAAGGTGAAGAACAACATTTTTATTTGGTGGAATCCTTTTTATCTATTCTATTTTATATTTACTATTTTGGAAAGCAGCAAAGGAGAGTGTTGAAAGGGTTAAATTTTAGATAAAGATATTTATAACACTCAGTTTTGTATTCTATTTTATATTTACTATTTTGGAAAGCAGCAAAGGAGAGTGTTGAAAGGGTTAAATTTTAGATAAAGAGATTTATAACACTCAGTTTTGTATTATCATTTATTGCTGATATATTTAGAATTGTAAGAAAATGATTGTGTATTTTTTTCACTATCAAATTAAATTATAAAAAATATATAATTTATTTTAATACATCAATTTTTAAGTAATATTTTAAATTGTAATGTTTTTGAAAAAGTTTGTGAGAATGATTATGAATATAATTAACATTTATATTATTAAGAAGTGGAGTGAGTTTGTTAATGGGTAAAATAAATATATGTGTTTTTATTAAGGGCAAAATATAAGAAATATAAGAAAAATAGATGTATAGTAGTTTAGAATGTTATTTGTTTATTTGTAAGATTTATTGTCCCAAAATGAAATAAGTCCATCAATTAAATAATATTTTTAGGTGTAAAATATCTTTTTTGACATGTAATAAAATTTTCAAGACTAAATTTTTTATTTTTAATAATCAGAATTTTTTATCAATTAATAAATTTATAATTGTATTATTGTGTTTGTTAAAAATGAATATTTTAGGAGACTAATCATTATAAACAAATATAGAATAACAAAATGAGAAATATACAAGCATAGATTTTACACCATATAGAAGATATACATGGGAAAACACTTTTAGCTAAAAAACCAAAATAAATAAAATGAGAAATATACAAGCATAGATTTTACATATTTTTAGGTAAAAAACCCTATAAAGAATCATTTTTTAAAAACACTTACAAAAATATTTCCACGTGGCCAATAGTACCTCATGTGTACATAGTGATATATTTCACTACAAAATCTCCAAATTCTCAACCTCTCAAAAGAGAGGAAACCTCCTTAAATATAGTCCTGAGAAAGGGTGCATAATATAGTAAGAGGTATCAGTCACACCTATTCAAAATAACCATCATATATAATTAATAATTTAATAGTTATTAGACTATAACTATTTCAAATAGAATATGCTTAATAAAAGGTTTAATAACCTTATATTAGAACATTATATTAATGTTATAATGGTATGACCTCTAATAACATTATGTTCTAACACTCCCCCTTAATGTTGATAAGGAGCATCACATGTCAATTTCCATAAACTAAAAAATGAAGTACCCTAATAACATAGACTTTCTTTGGCAATGATGAATAGGGTCACAAATATATGCCAAAATGAAGATCATGTATTCTAGATTACATGAAAGTAATTTTATCATAATTTATAATCCCAATATTTTAAAAATGGTGCTATATATATGAGGTCTTATAAATATTTTTATTGTAGCTCGAGTCTCTTCAAATAAACCTCACCCTAAGGCTCATTACATAGTTCTTGTATTACGTTTTTTTTATAGATAAGATAAGATTTATATTAATATTGCATAAAAAATTACAATAAAGTCCTGAGGCCATAGAGGCAGAGGATTTGAACAAGAAGTAATCCCAACATACAACCCCAAACCCAAAATTCCCTTCCATATGAACTAGAGTGACCATGTAGGGTCATGCCAAAATTGGTTTTATAGGGGTATGCCACCATAAAATATTATGACAGTAAAGTATACACTAAGCCTATAAAAAAAAAAACATTAGATGACTAACACATTTACCGATTTCACCATAGATTTTGTTGAGAAAATTCCCTAAACTCATATCTCCATGTAGCATTCTACACCGACGAGAGGTGGTATTTTTTCTTAAGCAATTCAGCCTTGATGGCTGCTAGCCTTTAATGCTCTATTAGTTCTAAACGTTGTTGATCCAAAAGAAAAGGGTAGTATTTGACCATTGCACCTGGAACCTCCAAAAGACCGAAGTCACGCGAACGAGGAATTCCCACTCCAATTGTGGTCATGTCTAGTGCCTACTCCAACCCCACCAAAAGATCCTTTTTGAATAACCTATGCATCAAAACTTTCGCTTCTTGTTTAGGGACACTCATATCCAAAAGCCCCACCAACACTCTAGAAGTGATATTATTTTCTAGTCTATAACCTTCACTTCCATCCATGAATCCTTTCCTAGTGATAAATTTCACCACCGTGAATGTGAGGAAATCCATATGGCATATGGCATGCTTCATGCTAAGCAACGTCATAGGGCCTCAAAAGGCCATTTGACGTATGCTGCTCAATAGCTGAACTAGAGTGTCCATGCCTCCACAAACCAATTCACTGGTAGAAACGTGAATTATGAACATCGCCATGAGAAAAGGGAGCCAAAGCAACTAAATTTAACACTTCATTTATTCTTTGAAACCCAAGGCAATGTTAGAGTGTCAGCTCACCACTTACCCTTGGCATACAAAATCAGTTATTTTTCATCATTAAATGAAAACCACAATGGCCGAAAAAGGATTCTTAATAAGTCTCTATGTTGTGAGCATTGAATTGTTCACATGAAAAGACCGACCAACAATTACACTTAAAACCATGATTTCAATGTGGTTGAACCATATTTACCATGTGAACACTCAAAAAATTGTCCACTACACCCTACCAATAAGAATTATGTGATCTATGTGGAAAAATGACACACGAGAGGCCCAATCCATCACCTCTAACTCTCCACAACTTTTTTTGAGGAAAGTTACCCACCCAACTGCCCACACTTTTCCTTTTCAGACTAGAATATAAATGTCAAAAACTTCTTTCTTTGTTATCCCATCAGTGCCCAAGTTAGAGAGAGTGTTCGCTTCTTGATTACCTTCAGGATCTAGATGTGATGATTAGTTTAATTCTTGAAGCTCTTGAGTATCTTCATTGTATTCTATAAAACCCCATCAAATTTCCAATTTTTCAATTGACCATATTGAAGGGCATTGATGATTATAGCCGAGTCACCTTCAACCATGATCTTTGTCAATTTTAGTTTTGCACATAATTTAATCCCAAGGGAAGTAACATACAATTTTGTGACATTGTTAGTGTCAATAGGTAGTGATTTTGCTGATTTTCCTATGACTGTACCACCCCATTCTATGACTATACAACCTTCACCTAAGCAACCGAGGTTTCCTCTAGAAGCCCCATCAAAATTAACCTTGTACCATCCTTTGTCAGGGGGTTGTCATTTCAAATTTTTCCTAACCACTTGAGGTTTTGACCCACCATCACCCATATAAAGAAGGTACCTTCAACCCATCCCAATTTTTCCTCATTATTGCATCATAGCTTGTGAAGTTGGCCTTTTTCCCACCAAAATTCGTAGTCCTTGCATTTATCACTTCCACAATACTTTCCTCCACCTTATTAATAAAGGAGGGAAAAGGCATTTCAAAATTTTGAAAAATACAATGATTCCTTTCTTTCTAGATTTCTTAGAGAAGTAGTGGCGGGCACGTCCACCATAGACCAACAAACAATGCATTTTTGTTGAGGATAAGCTAACCTTTGAACAAAATCAATATATATCTAAAGAAGGATGAAGCCTGATGTAGTTTAGCACAACCAATTCCAACATCTTGATGTGAAAGGGAAATTTAAAAAGAGGTGGTTGTCAAATTCCTCATCTTTTTTGCATAAAAAACATCTAGATGGGCCACAATATCCCATTTTTCTAAACCTTTCAGCAAGAAAGACTTTACCTTGTATTGCAACCTAAGAAAAAATCCCTTTTTTGGTAAGACAATTACTATGCCAACAAAGTACACTATGTTTTTCTAGGACATATTCATGTTTCTTTATCCATAGTTTGTATATCATGTGCATTATAAGAACTTGAGTTAGAACCATTCCATCTTAGTATATATTTTCCTTCCCTTATGCATATCATACAATTATAGAGAACTTCTTCAAAGGAAAAATCCACTTCATTATTTAGGCCAAGCGACCTTAGATTCTTCCATTTCTACTCCTGATAGTTGTTTACATTTGAGACACAAACATAATCCCTTACGTAACTGCCCCAAATTTATTTTGTAACTATCATCGCTTGTCCAAGATCGCCTTTGTCAAACAATTTTTGGTGCCCACCCCAGGAATCTTCCCAAAAAAGAGTCATTCTACCATCTCGAATATCCCAAGTGAGGTAATCTAAGATAAGTTCCTTGTAATTACATAAGAAATTCCATACTCTTGAGCCCTTAGGAAGCAATCTTGAAGTAAAAATGTTGATTTCCCCTTCCTGCAAATACTTATTTTTCATCATTTTAACCCACTTGAGGTTCTAATTCACATACAATGTAACATGCCAACCCTTCAATGCAGTAAAAATGCCAAAGTTTTACTTTTCGAGTAAATAAACTATGTAACAAGCCATTGCAATAAAAAAATTCTTTCATTATTGAGATTATAGGAACAAGATGCCATATCAAATTACAATAAAGATTCCATCTCATTGCAATAACTTCACAAGTTACAACAATACAAGAATGCATACATTTACATACATAGCTCCAATGAGCTTTAGAACACATAGTTGTAAGACAATCCACAATCCTTCCTTTCAAATCTTGGTTCTTTTGTCAACTGTTGTGGAGGAGAAGCATCACTTAGGCTCTTTTGCGCCAACCATTGACTCTTAATGTGGTTCCCCACACATCTATCATTCGATAGATGGACCTTCCCTTCAATGAAGAGATTAGTAGAGTAACCAACAATGACAACCAACTGAGCATAGTGTTGTGTCCTACATAACTAGAACTTGTAATCCCACAATCTCTGTTTAGCATGTAATATTGGATCATGGTGAACTGATAGTGGAGCCAAATTTCATCACACTAATTTGGCCAAAGTGTTTCATTCAATATGTTTAGATACTGAGGGTCATCTATCACATACACTACTCAGGGCCGATTTGGATTAAGGCCATCTTAAACTATGCATAGGTATTTCCTTCAATGGATAGTCCATCATCCCAGAGATAACCTATCACCGATTTAACCTACTTAACAAGTAAGTACACAAGCTCTCTCCCATACTAGACAAACCATCCTAGGATTAAACACAAGCTTTCCTAGTTAATTCAATAACCTAGCTAAGTGTATCACAAGTGCCTCTCGTGTTCAATCTTACCTAGTATATGATACCTATGGGTATGTGCAAGATCATCATGGAAAAAATAGGCCCTTAAGTGGCAAAAAATTCAGAAAAATCAGAGTTAGGCAACTTGATGTAAAAATTTGAATAAGTTATCTATATTATTTCAAACATATGTAACAATAGAATCTATAGAAAATTGAATGTAGTTTCTAAATTACTAGGTTTATTTTTATTTTTAAAAAATCTATTTGGTAAAAATTTGAAATTTCAATGTAGTAGTACTTAAATTTTAGGGAAAAAATAAGAAGTAGGTGTTTGTCTAACCACCCTAACCGTAGTAAAATGATAATATTTTTTTATAAGATTTTAGATATAAGTAGAGGACTCATGTTCGGATGTGATGTATTTTTTTTGTAATTTTTTTCCAAGTAAATGATTAATTATGATTTTTTTATTACAACTTTTAAAAAATATACAAATTATGTCGATCACCTTAACTTGGTAAAAAATTTATGAAATTCAAATTTTCTTTTTTAATCCTATAGTATGTGAAGCATAGAATGTGATGCATGTTTTGGATTCCAAAAATGTGATACCATTTGAAAGCTATAGATGTTTTTCAATCAACCTATCAATCAAGAATTTAGTGTAATTCAAATAGAAAATGAATAATAATAATTTATTAAATTCAAAGTAAAGCATAATTTATATTGGTGGGAAGCTAAAAATATCCTTTAAAAACCCTTTTCATTTCATCAATTTTGGGTAAAAAAAATTCGTCAGCCACATACCCTACAAATACCCATCATATCGCCACTTTTTGGCCCATCATGATCCTGCACATACCCCTATGATAAACACCAAACTCCTATTATGGAGTACTTGTACAAGCACAACATAAAAATAGCAGAAAAGCTTCAATATCCTTTTGAAAGACATTCTAATTCCCCTAAATGCAAATATTGGAAAGATAACTCAAGCATACATGAAAAAATGCCATTCATAAGTAAAATGCCGAAGAAGAAGGTTCTCATACCTGTTAATGCTTTTCCAAATATTTGTCAGCAATGCAACGTTTTCCAAGAACAACAAGATTGATAACAACTTCTCTAGAACATCACAATGATCTCTAATTCTTAAGTTGATAGTTCACTTCACTCAAGTAACAACTCGCTCTGAAATATAATAGATTTCTTTCTCTTTCTCACAATAAAAACAGAGCAGGAATAACACAGTAAAAGGACTTGCAAGAGAAATGCAAAGATGTGTAATCTTGTGAAAAAATGTGTCCCTTCCAAATGAAATGGTTCAGCTATTTATATAGTAGATTGGTAACCTCACAGCCTATAGTTTAGGCATGTTAATGGACAACAAGCTCCATGCAAAGAAACACATGAAACACAGAAGAAAGGTGGCAACCTACTAAGTTCATACTCAACAAAATCAACTACAGGGCGACTTGTAAAGCTAGTCATAGCAATCAAAGACTTATTCAATCTGCATATGCTTAATTCAATTTGTCTTATGAAATAGACATCTACACCAATTTGGTTTCTAGTGGTCGCGCCAACTTCATCCACACTCCTTGTCTGGCACAGTTTCCTTGCCATCAGAAAAAGTCAACTTCCAAATTGTAACACCAAGCACTATCGACTTGGATAAGAGATGAGTTGGATTAAGGTGATAAATACGTTTGAAAAAGTCTCCAACAAATATATTAAACATGGCAGAAATGTTTACTAAGTCAAAGTTGATCTCCATCAAAGGCGTTGACCAAGTCCAAGCTTGTATCGATCTATGACAGCAACTCAAAATGCATTTCATATGTTTCATATCGTGTGGCAGAAAGAGTGAGAATCGGCTTCTCAAAACAGTCATAAGCTATTCTATTGACCTTTAATAACATAGTCTTAAATGACTATAATCAACCTCCAATATCATAGTCATTATCGACTATAATCAGCCTTTATAAATCAACTTCTATCATGGTAAGTGATAGTCGATTTCTATTAATATAGATAATATGTTAAATATATATTATTATGTATATATAATATATTATATGCATATATATATTTAAATACCATCATGTATTTATATATATGTGTATATATATATATATATATAACCGTTAATATATATGTACATATATATATCATAAGCCAATAATGTAAGAATACAATTGATATATATATATATATACACACATGCAAGATAGTATTTACATATAATAAACAAAATATATCAAATGCATGCATATATATATGTGCGTGTCTGTGTGTAAAAGTATATACCTCTATGTACACGTATATGTAGGTATATCTATATTGATGCATTTGTATGAGTGTTTCCATCTGCCAACGTAAATGTGTATCGATATGCATATACATATGGATACATGTATATACCATACATATATGTTCACATTTGATTCACATATAACCATTCACAATTATTGTCATATTGATAAGTATTTACATGTGGTACATCTAAACATGTGCATATACATGTCATTAGATCCCTTTGACATGTATGTGCATATATATACACATACTCCACGTACATCTCAGTTGTCAATATAATTGTAATAGTACAAGAAAGATCTTTAAAAGCTCAAGTAGATAGTTACCTCACCCAATAATGCATGCAGTAGTAAACAAGACTCTTCCAATGCAGACATATCAACTAAGGATGACTTACAAACTCCCACAAACTAGCTCAACTCAATCATTCTAATGCGTTGTGTGTATGCTTAGATAGTTTACTTTTATCAGTTACTCGACCAAGATCTTCTTTCGAGTGATACTTCCCCTTCTCCTAGAGGAATAGAACATATGCCTGCATCCACTAACACATGCACACGACAGTCAATTGCTCACAACATATGCAATATATGTAAAACATCTCCAAAGTTAGAATAATAATTCAATAATCATCCTTTCACATATATGAAGTTTTTTTCCATGAAATAACATCAAATGAGACAACATTCACATTGATAACAAGGTACGAGCATAATTTATTCATCTTAGAATTCACATTAAATTCATATTTACCCTATGTAGTAATAATAAATAGTAACTACACAATTGGGGTGTAACATACTTCCCCCTTGTGAATCATCATCCCCGATGACTTTAGGTAGCATTATAAAACATAACAGCAAACATCATATTGTTTCAAACATCCTCGTATGGTATGTGCAGGATCATCATGGAAAAAATAGGCCCTTAAATGGCAAAAAAAATAGAAAAATCAGAGTTAGGCAACTTGATGTAAAAATTTGAATAAGTTATCTATATTATTTCAAAAATATGTAACAATAGAATCTGTAGAAAATTGAATGAAGTTTCTAAACTACTAGGTTTTTTTTTTTAAAAATCTATTTGGTGAAAATTTGAAATTTCAATGTAGTAGTACTTAAATTTCAAGGGAAAAAATAAGAAGTAGGTGTTTGACCACCCTAACCACAATAAAATGATAATATTTTTTATAAGATTTTAGACATAAGTAGAGGACTCATGTTCGGATGTGATGCATATTTTTTGTAATTTTTTTCCAAGTAAATAATTAATTATGAATTTTTCATTACAACTTTTAAAAAATATAAAAACTTGTATGTCTGACCACCTTAACTTGTCAAAACTTCATGAAATTCAATTTTTCTTTTTTAATCCTATAGTATGTGCAGCATAGAATGTGCATGTTTTGGATTCGAAAATGTGATACCATTTGAAAGCTATAGATGTTTTTCAATTAGCCTATCAATCGGACTTTAGTTGTAATTCAAATAGGAAATGAATAATAATTATTTATTAAATTCAAAGTAAAGCATAATTTATATTGGTGGAAATCTGAGAATCTCCTTTAAAATCCCTCTTCATTTCATCAATTTTGGGTTAAAAAAACTTGTCAACCACATACCCTACAAATACCCATCATATCACCACTTTTTGGCCCATCATGATCCTGCACATACCCCGTAAGCATTAAGAATATGAGGAAACTTTTGTTGAATTTCAGCATAGTCCTCCCAAATAGCTGAGTCTTATGCATACTAGTCCCACTAGACTTTACACTACAAAAATTCTCTATTACGCAAGCGTAGCTTATGTGTTTTGAGCACCTTGACAGGATCTAGAGTTACTACTTTGGGGTCCTGTACCTGTAAAGTAGTCCAATCAATTACATGATTATCACCAGGTATATAATTTTTAAGGTAGGACACATGGAAGACATTATACATTTTAGCAAGAGTTTGTGGAAATGCGATTCGATAAGCTACTAGATTCACTTCCTCGAGAATCTCAAAAGGTCCAACATAACATAGGGCTAACTTAGAATACTTTCCAAATTTAATGGAGCTCTTATGAGGTTTCACTCTCAACAACACTTTGTCACCTATGGCGAAATTGTGAGGCACCCTCTTAGCATTAGCGTAGCTTTTCTACCTATCGTTAGCTTTTGCTAACCTTTGCTTAACAATCTTAACGTGTTCATCCATTTCAGCCAACATCTTTGGCCCAAGACTCACTCGATCCTGAAGTTTGTCCTAACTTATAGGATTTTGACACTTTCAGCCATACAAAGCTTCGAAAGGAGCCATCTTTATCACAGAATGATAAGAATTATTGTAAGAAAATTACGCTAAGGGAAAGTAGTCTTCCCACTTGTACTATTGATCCATGCAATAAATCCTAAGTAGGTCTTCAAATACTTGATTCACCCTTTCAGTTTTCCCATCTGTTTCTGGATGATAAGTTGAGCTAATGTTCAATTGAGTCCATAGTGCAGAAAACAAGGTTTTCCAAAACCTAGAAGTGATTCGTGCATCTCTATCTGAGATAATCTTCTCATAAATCCCATTCAACCTAAACACTTCTTGCAACACTTTCCCTTTCTGGACCTTGCATCGAGTGTCCTTGTTGTCGCATAGGGAAAAATTTTATGCCTCACACATACTTACTCTCCCAAAGAGCTTCATTATATTATCATATTACCCATATGTATATCCTAGGTACAATAGTAACTATACATGACCCTAAGATATAGTGATCAGAAATCATTGGCCCATGAATTTATCCTTGGTATAATCCAGATAGAAAAGGAATAATGATGTATTGTGCACTACACCGCGGGTCCCATCCTTCCCCTTTGGTATTTACACTTTTAGAAAACTCAGAAACCGAGTTCGTCCGTCACTTACACATCCTTTTTCCTTAACCATAAAGTGTTGTACTAGATTACTTGTCCATCTCGAGCATAACATTGCTCTTGGAAACCCGTCAAATTTTGATACTGCTTCATACTCAAGCTTTGTATCAACCAAATTTCATTGACCTCTTCAATCTATTACTCCTTTTTTACAATCTAACAAGTCTATGGTTAACACTATTTCTAAGCCTATTTCAGCCTAATAAAGTTTCCAACCTTTCTTTCCATATAATCGTCCAAACCTCAATGTTAGAAGTTTATAAATCATGTTCAATATTTTCTTTACCACTTTTTCCCATTGGCTATAATAATATATTGTACATTCGTAGTATGATCATGGTTTACACAACCCTATCATTATTTTCTTGTTCACAACTGAGACAACCTTCTCAGGAATACTAAGCAACTACTTCCCATAGTATATTATTTAGGACCAAAATCCCATAAGTCAAGTTTCCAAATAGCATTGGTTACTTTGGTGAGTTTGTCCACTAGAACATTACGTCAGTTTTATCGACATAGACAGATTGATTTGTCTTGTGTTCTACCACTTTCCCTCTAGAATCTTAAGAGAGTTTACATGTCCTACCAATGATGAAATCCTATCTTCATTTCCTACCATACTAGACATTATCTTGCCACATTCTGTGTAACCTCATTCTTTATCTTTTACTAGGTTATTGTAGTTCCTCACCGAAAAATAACTTTGTCACCCTAATGTCCCACTTCTGACATCAACTTTCTTATTCCTTCCCAAAATTTTGTGTACATAGGATCTTTTACATTCTAAATTAGTTTATTCTTCGACTAAGTGAAAACCTATTTTGTGGATTCATTACACATTTAATTCCCAAGTAATAATGGGTAGGAGTTTTGTAGAGATAAATCTTATTTATCTTAGGACATCCATATCATAGATTTCTTTTGTCCTTGGATTATTTCCAAAGATGCAATTCATCTATTAACTCAATCTATTTTTTTTTATAAGAATTGGTACTAATTTTGAGTATTAATCCTCGTTCAATCATGTTGGTCCCTAGAAGATATCAAATTTAATTGCATACCTAATTACCAAGCATGAACGCTCCTTGTTAGCTCCTTCGATTCACTTAATCACATAGGTGAGTTCCAACTTCGGTATATCCTAATTCTAGGATAGAGTCATCATTCAATGACTAGTCCGATGTTATAGGTTACTCGAACCCTATATGTTCCAATCAAGACCAAATGTACAACTCAATTAAGTAAGTTATTCCTAGCTTAAAGTTGTTAATGAGTAGTCTAATACACATCCCAACCCAATAGGTAAAACTTAACCTAAGGTTTATCTCTTTAATCAAATGATCTTCTCGTCTCAAATGGGGTATTCTAAACTTTGGGTTTCCTTCAAGAGTAAGGTAAGATCAGGTGATCAATCAAGTAAGGATAATTGATGTGGTTTAAATAGTGTCACATCCTATCTTATCTTTCATACCATCTCTACGAATTATTAGCTAAACCTTATCATTCCCAGGTCTCTTAGAATAGTAAGCTTACAGTATCAAGTCACTTCACGACATAGATATATTTCATAATATGTAGTATTACTACCAATGTATAAAAATAACATCATTATCCAAATCCCCCATATTAGGTATATAGGAGTTTAGAGAGACATTCATTTATTTCATGAGTAATCTAGATACTCCCTTGCTCATCCCATGGACAATGATCTTCCTTATCATGATCAAATTATCTGCCTATCATTATCTAAGGCATCACTAATAATATCGTTTCATCTTCCAATCTAATAAATATAAGGTATGGGATGATAATAGGTCATAATCCTTGACCTTTCCATTTATCTTTCTCCAAAAATCCAAATACCTTTTTCCTTGTGGTCATAAAATGCATGTCTTAATTGACATCATGACTTGCAAAGAAGTCATTTAGTTCTTCCAAATTGAAAATATATTCACAATTTTTGTTGGTTGGGGTACTTATTTTGACTCAATCCACTTTCTTCCTTCCCCCCTTAGTGTTTTCACAGCATTCGATCTATTCAAAATCAAACTCCTAGCAAGCACTTGCTTCTTTGAAACAATTTGTCATTCCTTGTTGTTGGCTTTCTAATGCCTTTTTACTGGCTCAATGGTATACCTTGAATATATTTTTTCCAAAGTTAGATTCATCATTTATTTCTAATCCCGTAGATTCAACATTTTGGATCGTTAAATAAGAGATCTAATGAATAATCAAAAACTTAGAAGTTAAGAAATACATTAATAATCCCATTCTCTTTCCAATAACATTTTTGTGGAGAAATATCCATATCCACAAGGCCTCTTTGGTTGATGCATCTTTCAACTTAGAGCATTGTTTTCCTTAAAAATCCTATTGATTTGACACAGTGCCATATTGCATTCCATTCTCTTTTGGAATGTCTAAACATATGTTGATTTTTGCAAACATGTTGGTGAGTTCATCCTATACTCCAACCAATCTATGTACTATCCAAACCTTTGGTTACACCAACCCAATTTATCTTTACAAGTTTCTTTCTCACAATCACTTTTTCAAGTGACTTTATTCCAATGCTTGGTATCTTATTCTTTCATAACCTTTATAGATACCAAATTTGTTTGGTCTCTTTTTCTTATCTTAATCAAAACTCTAAATTGATCTTATCGATTTTGGTTGGTGGAACCATGTCCATGTTGTTGATTACTTCTTTCTAACCATTTCAATCTTTTTCCTTTTTCCTAGTTACTAACTCTTTCTTGGAAGATCCCATCCTTACACAAGAATTAGATCTATGTCAAGAGTTCTCCAACCATGTGGATACCTCCTTTGTTGACTCTCTACTTCAATCTAATTTATGCCGACATTTCATATACATAGATTCGTAGTGTTTTCACTAAATTCAAAAATTATTGACTCTTTACAACTATAATTTGCTACTATAAAAGGGGTTATCTCATTTCTTCCCATCCCCTTAGATTCATATAACTATTTTGTAGGATAAAGGTATATATTGGTTATTCTTCCTAACCTTCCTACATAACCTGATTGCATAATCTTCCACAATCCAGGGGAATTAAATAATAAGTTGTTGGTTTAGGAGTTCCTAACTCCAGGGATGACTCTTAACTAATCCAAACTTTAACAAGTTTCTAGGAACCTTATCTTCCTTTCTTTTTTCCCTCAGTTATTTTCTCTTGTTGAACTATGGCATAAGAACTTTTCAACCATTATCTTCTGATAAGGTTTACGCACTATTGACATAATGAGCTCATAGGTTTCAGTGTTGAACCTGGTAGCTCTGATACCATATGTAACATGTCAACCCTTCAATGCAGTAACAATACCAAAGTTTTACTTTTTGAGTAAATAAACTATGTAACAAGCCATTGCAATAAAAAAAATACTTTCATTATTGAGAATATACAAACAAGATGCCATATCAAATTACAATAAAGATTCCAACTCATTGCAATAAATGACAAGTTACAACAATACAAGAATGTATACATTTACATACATAGCTCCAATGAGCTTTAGAAAAAATATTTGTAAGATGGTCAAGGGTCCTTCCTTTCAAATCTTGGTTCTTCTATCGACTGTTGTGGAGGAGAAGCATCACTCAGGCACTTTTCCTCCAACCACAAAATCTTAATGCGGTCCCTCACACATCTATTATTTGATAGATGGCCCTTCCCTTTGATGAAGGGATTGGTAGAGTAACTAATAATGACAACCAACTGAGCATAGTGTTGTGTCCTACATAACTAGAACTTGTAATCCCACAATCTTTGTCAAGCATGTAATACTGGATCATGGTGAACTAACAGTGGAGCCAAAATTCATCACACTACTTTGGCCAAAGTGTTTCATTTAGTATGTTCTACTGAGGCTCATCTATCACATACACTGCTCAGGTCCAATTTTTCTTAAGGCCATCTTAAACTACACATAGGTATTTCCTTCAATGGATAGTCTGTCATCCCAGAGATAACCTATCACCATTTTAACCTACTTGGAATAACCTACTTAATAGGTACACAAGCTCCCTCCCATACTGGACAAACCATCTTAGGAGTAAACACAAGCTTTCCTAGTTAATTCAATAACTTAGCTTAGTGTATCACAAGCGCCTCTTGTGTTCAATCATACCTAGTATATAATACCTATGACAAACACCAAACTCCTATTATGGAGTACTTACAAGCACAACATAAAAATAGCATAAAAGCTTCAATATCCTTTTCAAAGACATTCTAATTCCCCTAAATGCACATACTAGAAAGATAACTCAAGCATACATGGAAAACACATCATTCATAAGTAAAATGAAAAAGAAGAAGGTTCTCATGCATGTTAACACTTTTCCAAATATTTGTCAGCAATGCAGCCTTTTCCATGAACAACAAGCTTGATAACAACTTCTCTAGAACGTCACAA
The DNA here is from genome assembly GCA_007258455.2 of Sequoia sempervirens. Taxonomy (NCBI): domain Eukaryota; kingdom Viridiplantae; phylum Streptophyta; class Pinopsida; order Cupressales; family Cupressaceae; genus Sequoia; species Sequoia sempervirens. The sequence continues at coordinate 72,949 of VDFB02086556.1, forward strand.
TGATATCTAATTCTTGAGTTGATAGTTCACTTCACTAAAGTAACAACTCTCTCACAAATATAATAAAATTATTTCTCTCTTTCTCACAATAAAAACAAAGCAGGAATAACACAATAAAAATACCTGGAAAAGAAATGCAAAGATGTGTAATCTTGTGAAAGAATGTTTCCCTCCAAATGAAATGGTTCAGCTATTTATAGAGCAGCTTGGTAACCTCATAGCCTATAGTTTAAGCATGTTAATGGACAACAAGCTCCATGCAAAGCAACACATGAAACACAGTAAAAAGGTGGCGACCTCCTAAGCTCATACTCAGCAAAATCACCTATAGGTTGACTTGGAAAATTGACAGCAATCAAGACTTATTCAATCTGCATATGCTTAATTCAAATTGTCTTATGAAATGGACATCTATTACAATTTGGTTTCCAGAGATGGCGCCAACTTCATCCACACTCCTTGTTTGGCGTGGTTTCCTTGTCATCATAAACACTTAACTTCCAAATCGTAACACTAGGCACTATCGACTTGCATAAGAGATGGCTCAACTTAAGATGATAAATATGTTTGACAAAGTCTCCAATAGATATATTAAACATGGCAGAGATTTTTACTAAGTCAAAGTTGATCTCTATCAAAGGAATTGACCAAGTCCAAGCTTGTATCGATATATGACAACAACTGAAAATGCATTTCATATGTTTGGTATTGTGTGGTAGAAAGAGTGAGAATCGACTTCTCAAAATAGTGATAAGATATTCTATCAGCCTTTAATAACATGTAGTCTTAAATTACTATAATCGACCTCCAATATCATAGTCATTATCGACTATAATAAGCCTTTATAAATTAGCTTGTGTCATGGTAAGTGATAGTTGATTTCTATTAATATATATAATATGTTAAATATATATATATATGATATATATAAATACCATCATGTATTTATATATATATATATATATATATATATATGTATATATATAAGAGTACAGGAAAGATATTATTTACATATAATAAACACAATATATTGAATGTATGCATATATATATTTATAAAAGTATATACCTCTATGTACACATATATGTAGGTATATCTATATCAATGCATCCATATAAGCGTGTCCATTCGCCAACGTACATGTGTATCGATACACATATACATATGGATACTTGTATATACCATATATATATATTCACATTCAATTCACATATAGCCATTCACAATTACCACCATATTGATAAGTATTTACGTGTTGTACATCTATATATGTGCATATACATGTCATTAGATCCCTCTGACATGTATGTGCATATATATACACATACTCCACGTACATCTCATTTTTCAATATAATCGTAATAGTACAAGAAAGATATTTAAAAGCTCAAGTAGATAAACATCACCCAATAATGCATGTAGTAGTAAACAAGACTCTTCCAATTCAGACATATCAACTAAGGATGACAACTCCCACAAAATGACTCAACTTAATCATTCTAATGTGGTGTGTATATGCTCAGATAGTTTACTTTTACCGATTACCTAACCAAGATCTTCCCTCGAGTGATACTTCCCCTCTACTTGGAGGAATAGAACATATACCTGCATCCACTAACATGTATGCACATGGCAATCAATTTCTCACAACATATACAGTATACGTAAAACATCTACAAAGTTAGAATAATAGTTCAATAACCATCCTTTCACATATATGCAGTATTTTTCCATGAAATAGCATCAACTGAGATAACATCAAATGAGAACATTCACATTGATAAAAACGTACGAGCATAATTTATTCATCTCAAAATTCACATTACATTAATGTTTACCCTATGTAGTAATTTAATAAATAGTAACTACACAATTGGGGTGTAACATACAACTACCAAACGAACTTAGCTCCCAACGCTTTGTTCTGTAGAGACATTCTTTTTAGACTTGCCACATCTGCATCCTTTGATTTACACACCTTGTCCTAGCTTATTAGAGAAAACTTTTTCTGATCTGAGTTTCCTTTCCAAAAGAATTTTTTCATCCACTGGTTGATTTTGTTGTTGATATTGTTTGATAGAGGTAGACATGAGATCATGTATATAGGAAGGGTAGTGATTGTTGCCTTGATAACAGTTAATCTACCAGCCCATGAAAACCATTTTCCTTTCCATGAGGATAATCTTTTTTCTAATTTTTTCACCAATGGGTCCCAAAGTTTTCTAGGCTACACCCCGAAAGCTAAACGAAGCCCTAGGTATTTACATGGGAGCATACACTTTCTAAATTTTAGAATTCTCAATATCTGATTTTTAGTTGAAGGATTAGAAAAGAAAAAGAAAAATTTGGACTTTTCGATGCTTACCTCCTGACCTGAGGCAACAGTGTAATTCTCCAAAATCCCTTTGAAGTGTCTCACTTTGCACACTTTCATTGAGCCAAATAGCATGGTGTCATCGGTGAATTGTTGATGAGTGATTCTAGGCATTTTCCTTGTGATTTGAATTCCTTTTATACTTCCCTCCTCAATGGCCTTTGAGACCGATTTTCCAAAGGCTTCGTCCATAATAATGAATAAAAAGGGGGATAGTGGGCCCCCCTATTTGAGTCCTCTCGAAGCATCAAATAAACCTTTTGGGGTGTTGTTAATCAAAACTAAGTACCTTGGGCAAGAAATCCATCTGAAGATCTAATCAATCCATCCTTTGTGAAATCCAAAGGCCTCCAACTTTGCACAAAAATTTCCAATTTACCTTATCATATGCCTTCTTGATGTTATGTTTCATCAACATAGATTGTTTCCTATTTTTTGAGATTGAGTGTATAGCTTCTTGTGCAATGATCACACCATCAAGAATCAATCTATTGGGGATAAAACCAGTTTTCTCATTAGAGATAATGTTAGGAAGGATCTTCTTAACAAGATTTTCCATAGTTTTTTCCAAAATCTTCTATATCATATTACAAAGGGAAATAGGATGAAATTCCTCTAGTTTTTTTGGTTTCTCTTTTTTTGGGATTAAAGTGATGAAGGTGTTGTTGGATTCTTTCAAAACCTTCCTTGTGGACCTTGAGACTTCAATTTCTACCACCACATCTTTCCCAAAAATCTCCCAAAAATGTTGGAAGAAATCCATCGGGAACCCATCCGGGCTTGGGGCCTTCTCAAGATGCAATTGAAACAGTGCTTCTTTGATTTCCAATTTTGTAAATTCCCTTCTTAGCATGTCATTTTTGGATTCCGTGACCAATTTAGGGATGCATTCTAGGATATGTTGCTAATCTTGCAACTTGGAGCCATTCCAATCATCAAGCAGATTGTGAAAAAATTTGACGGTGGCTGCAGAGATGTCTTCCATTTTTTCCAAGGTTCTGCCATCTACTATCTTTATAAGAGATATCCTATTCACATCCCTTCTAGCTTTGGTGGAATTATGGAAAAAATTTGTATTATTATCACCAACACTTAGCCACAATTCTTGATATTTCTACCTCTAGAAGGTTTCTTCCTTCGAAAGTATATCCCCCATATTTTTCAAAAGTTCCTTCTCCTTCATATACTTATTGCAATCCATTCCCGAGGCACAAAATTATAGTCATTTAGAATTTTAATTCCTCTTCAACTTTATATTTTTCTTTGAAAATGTTTTTGAAACAGTCCCTATTCCAGGATTTTAGATGTTGCTTCATCAATTTCATCTTAGTTACTAGAATAAACAATTTTTACCCATTCAAGAGGGATTCGTTCCACCACTATCTTATGAGATTTAAGAAGTTAGGGTCTTTAAATCACATGCATTCAAATTTAAATGGGCATCAAAATGGACTTATTTGTCCTAGAATTTCAAGAAGAACATGGAAATGATTTGATCCTAAGAAAGGTAGAATCTTACTTTCCATAGAGAAGGGGAAGACACTTAAATCACATTTGAATAAAAACCTATCCATTTTTTTAGCAATTGCAGTAGAAACCCTTACACTTGTTTGACCATGGGTATTTCCCATTGGAAATTGGAATGTCAATCAACATATTCCTCTCTATGAAATGTTCAAATTCAATTTGGGATCGTAGTTTCCTCCCCACGCCACTGTGCTTATCCTCCATGTGCAATATAACATTAAAGTCACCATCGATTATACTGAATTCAAAGGCTAGATTGCAAAAAACAAGTTCTAATTCTTTCCAGACCTCCTTTTGGATGCATGTGTTTAGCCCATAAACATTAACTATAAGAAAGCTCAAATTCAAAGAGTGACTTTTTACCTTGTAATCCATCCATCTTTTACTTGAAATAACTTTTTCAATTAACACTCTTTGTAGTCTCCAGAAGGTGACAAGACCACTAGCCTAACCCTCCGAGTGCACTACCAACATCTTCCAAGATGTCAACCTTTTAGTGAAGCTATCCACCTCAACTTGACTAAGTTTAGTTTCTTGAAGAAGATAAAATTCAGCCTGAGACATATCCAACTGATGCTTAATCAGGCATTTTTTGTTAGGGGCATTTAATCCCCTAGAATTCCATGTTAATATTTTCATCTTTCTTTAGGAAGGGACTCACCCTTCCCTACTTTCAACATTTCTATGGTCCTTTTTTGTCCACTAACATCGCCATCAAGTTTAAGGTTTTCCAAATTAGGGATTTTGCCCCGTCTTTTGCTTTCCCCACAATTTGTAGAGAGCCTTTCAGATGTTTATTTTTGATGGATGCCAAGTTTTTCTTGACCAAACAATTGGTTGGGAAAATCCTGACCTTTAGCCACCGACCCCCTTCTTCCAAATCTAGGTTTGCTTCCCAATCCTCGTCAATAATTAGCTCTTCCCCAAGTTCACCTAGTAACACTTATTTTGCTTCTCAACCTAGTTCTACCAATTATTTTCCTACCTCCATTAGGGAATTGAGATCATCCATCCTCATGTTATTTCCAATCAGATCAATGACTTTTGTCAACTTGGCATCCATGGAATTATTTACCTCTATTAATGTTTTTCCTTGCCCATTTGGGATCAAGACATCTGATGTACCAGGGAGGTTGTGGTTGGGGCTCAGGGACCATATGCTCTTCCAAATCCTCCTCCAAGTCAAATTCCTTAGCTAAATTAGGGCCTGATTCGGTGACAACCTTGGTGTCTCAAATAGTTGGATCCAAAGAATGCCAACCTAGCATACATCTAGTAGACTATTCTCCAGGTGAGGATTAGAGACTAGGAGTTGATGCAAGGTGCCCCAATTCGTAATTATCTCTAATTATTTTTAATGAGGGATATATGGTTTGTTTTCTACATAGATTCTTACATATGTACTTATGCCATATTGATTAATTATTTCTTCTGCACATACATATTTTCCCAAATGATTACCAATTGTCTCTAAAGTTTCAGGCTACTGAAACTTCAGAGGGAGATCAGGTAATTTGTACCAATCTTGAATCCATTTCATTTGGTGTCAAAGGGGATCAAACCCCACTATTGAACACCCAAAATACTCAGAGGGGAGTTGTAAATAGTATTCCATTAAACCATTTATACATTAGCCATCCAATTACCAAAACAAATTCAACTACAATAATGAGTGAAAGCATGAAACATCCACAAAATCACATGACACATGAACACCAAGGTTTTTTACGTGGAAAACATAGAATGGGAAAAACCATAGTGAGGGTTAGCTCACAATATATTATATCTTAATATAGTATATTACATAAATGCTCATTGTAGATGGACTCGCTATCTAGTGGACTCATTACCCATAGAGAATAAGATAGAAGAATTAAAGGGTGGCTCACATCCTATTGAACTATTACAAATACATCTACAATATGTTGGATTATAGTTCCAATGAAGCAATGAAGTACAAAACAATCTTTGAACTGCTTTGGATCAATGCTTTGTTTTGCTCTACTCTGCTCAGTATTCGCACACTATACAATACAGTTCGCATAATTCTGATCAAATTCACATCATACACATATAGGTGGAACACCATACATGTCACTTTTCACACATCACTCACACACCACTAGCATCCATCCATCAAACACCAAAATCAATCTCCTATATATCCATATCAAGTGTAACTTCAATTAGGTCGGCCTAATTAGAAGTAACACACAAAATTAAGCTTGTTGACATCCTTAAAACATTTCATCCACATCTCGTTCCTTAATTCAAAATTCAAATCTCATTAAGATAGGTTGGAATGGACCCAATATAAGTCTTGCATAAGATTGGACCACACATTAATCCTTCAAATATGTTAGGTCAGCCCCAAATAAGACCTAAACACAAAAACTTCCATCTATTTACCCAATTCGTCAAACGTGTTCAACTCAAAACTCGGTCTCCCTTTGAATTCCCACTCAACTAACATTTGAAAGCTTATCTTAAGCATCACAACTCGAAGTGATTATCCATGAAGGAATGTGAAATCTCCCACATTGACATACTGTTCAAAAAATAACTACAATATATAGAGCTAAACTTTTTCGTTCATATCTTTCTAAGTACTTCTCTAAACAACACAAACTCTTGGATTTAGGTACATCTTATGATCATAAAAACACGGTTATAATCGTAGAGTGACTTCTCAAATTTCAGTGGAGTGCGGACCCAAAAATTGGCGCACTTAATCATTATATTATCAAAAGGAACACTTAGCCAAATTTATGTATAATTGTACTTTTTGAATCAACTTGTTATGTGCAACTATCTTCAAGAATACTTCCAAATCATGTTAGAGTGATCACAACAATTTTGAAATCAATGACAACACTGTATCAAGTAATATATGCATACCATGCTCATTTTTCAAAACTACATCAACAATGAAAAGCTTCCAACAATCTACCCCTTTATTATTGATGGCAACATGAATACCAAAAACATTCTCAAAAAATTTCTTTCTGAAATATCTTACCCAATATCTCTCCAAGTGTTTCTCCAAATATCTCTCCAAGTGTCTCTCCAAATATCTCTCCACATTTGGCATTAATGGAAAAGGGTGTACTAGTATCAAAAGAAAATTGTATGCTCCCCCTCAGATATATATGTAAATAGAAATGACTAGAAGAGTGTGACGACTCCCCCCTTAGAAGGCTAACCAAAAAACCTCTTATATCATCCACATACTTCCAAAAGAATATGAAAACTTGAAAATGCACAAAAGTAGAAATGGTCAACCTGAAGATGTTGACTCTTGAAGCTTTTGGAAGATAACTTGTCATGCAGATTTTCCTTCTTCCCAATGTCTCTTTGATGTTGCAAGTGTTCTATGTTGTAACTCAAGCTCCACTAAGGTTTCCTCTCCTTCTTCTGAAGTATTGGGAGTAATATTTATCTTTGAAATCTTGTCTATATTGGTAAGGGCACTTGAGACAAGTATATGCTTCATCTACACCAAGTCCCTTAGCTTCCCAAACTGTCTAATTATCCCTGCAAGGTAACGAATTTGTCATGTAAATCCATTATGGCAGTCCAAGTCTAATCATTTCTATCTTGTACCGGATCATAGGTCTTAGATGCACTACTTATTTGAGTCTCAATTTCATTCATGGCATCTTTTATGCTTTATGTGACATCCTACCACTTCATGCAATACAAAAGTAAAGTCTTTGCCTCTTCTTCACATGCTTGTACATCCTTCAAACTTTTTGAAACTTTTTTGTGTGTAGATGCACACCTTTTTGTCATATTTAATAATTTCTTCTCTGCAGGTCTTGCCTCAGCGTTTGTTTTAGCTAGTCCTTTTAGATTGGAGGCATATTCCTTAAAGGAATCAATCAAGAGTTTGAAGTTCTCCATTACAAAAACTGATGTATCAATTCTTGAACTGGGGGTTATCTCTTGTAATGCTTTTACTACTTCATCCATTTTAATATTTTCTTCTACATTAGTAGTTCTATCACTGATCTCATGCTCATGTCAAGCATCAACTATGTGCATTTCTCCTTCCTCAACAATGTTGATACGAATTTCCTTTTTCCTTGAGACTTCCTTCTTGACTCCTTTTGCTAACAGAGGACAATCTTTGAATTTCCTTTTCTTACCTGATCTCCTAAAGCTACTAGAGGCTTCTGCTGCACTCATATCAGCTCTAGTTCTATCCATTGTCCTTGGTTTGTTGGTATCTTTGGGGCTACTTAGTAAATTTATTTCGTAGCAAGTGAGGTGAATGCGATAAGGACAAAAAATACTATCTATGAGTCCCTTTTTGTAATGAAGACAAGTAACATTAAATACTATCTATGAGTCCCTTTTTCTAATGAAGACAAGTAACATTTTTTTATGACTCGATGTGAGGTAAAAGAAGTGAGGACACAAAATACTATTGTGAGTCTTTTTTTTAAATGACTACAATTAACAAAAATTTATTACTATATATGAACATTATTTTTTTTTTACAAAAAATATTGCAAGATCAAATGAAGTTATTATTTGTATAAAATAAAATCCATGTTCAATCATTTTACATTAAAATCATAATTTTTATGAATATTTGACAAACATATTTAAAAAATATTTATTTAAAAATTTAATTCATAATTAATAATCCAATTTCAAATATCAATATTTTTTTATTTTCTAACTTAAATAATTCAAAAATATCCTACATCTCTATAAAAGAAAGCCATTGTATTTATTCATTCATTTTTAATTTATATTTAACGATAATAATTTAAATTTCAAAACATCATTTAAAATGATAAAACGATAATAATTTAAATTTCAAAACATCATTTAAAATAATAAAAAAAATTGAAATATATTCAAATAACATTTTTAGGAACAAGTGTCTAGATTATCAATTATAAAATAATATTATATATATTAAAAAAATAGATAAAAAAAAGGTCACAACCCTAAAATTCACATAGAAATTCGAAACCCAAATATAAAAATTTGAAATGAACACAAGCTGTTTACCACTGGCCAAGCTTAGGGAACAAAAATAGGTATGAGGCTAAAGTCATTGCCGAATTGAACTTTTCTGCTACTATTGGTGAGTTGACTGTCCATCCAGTATTGCACAGAAATCCCTTTGTTCTACAACCCCGAAGCATTGTTGTCTTTGCTGAAAAAGAGAAGAACCTTACTTTTGTATTTACTATCACCAATGTCGCTAACTTTCATCAAAACTAAGTTGTTTTTCATCTTATATAATGAAGAATGTCTTGTTATCAGGAACAAAGCCAGGTGGTTAAATGTTATACACGGAAGCTTTCCAGTACAGTACTTTTTCAATCTTGACCTGTGGAAGCTAAGAGATAGATCAGGCAGAGGTATGGTCCTTTCTGAAACTTCTCATGTTTTTTTACTGTTTTATCCAAAAATGTTCCATTTATGGAATATTACTGTTACAGTTATGCATGGCCATAAAGGGAGGTGAAAACAGAATAAGCATTTTTCTAGGGCTTCTGTAACTATGCATAACAAGTAGTTTGAAAAAACTTTCCATTGAATATAGTTGATATCTTGATATGTCTTACTAAGGTCTTTTAGTTGGTATACACAGTTGGGTACTTTGTAAAAGGCTTGATCTAACACCACAGTAGGTTGAAATAGTTATTTGTACATTTCTGAAAACATATCAGGGAATAGTTGATATGAGTTCTTCACAGTCCATGAAATTAATGGAGTAAGTTTTTGGATTAAACTGTGTATGAGTTTCAATTGATGTTTCGGATCATCAGAAAGAGGAAAGAGTGATCACTGAACGTGATCAGAAACGTTGATTGACACTCATACACAGTTTAATCCAAAAGCTTACACCAACTAATATCAGAGAATATATGTTTTAAACTGACATGACATAACCAATGTAGGGTAAAGCGCTGTTAGACATTATTTACAGCTTATGTTAGACAATTTGCCTTTCATCCAATAAGCAGGATTTGGATACAAAAACTACAGAGAAATACAGAGTTGTTCATTGCATCAAGATAGATAACATGGACGAAATCTCTTACAATGTTGATGACCTGCTGAACATCAGCGATGAGGAACTCGGAGGAGTCATTGAAGGAAACCATGCTTGCAACATGTCTATTCCTGTGAGTATGTTTCTAATGAGAGTCTATTAATTTATCAGTGAAAAGGATTAGTTATTCTTTTTGTCTATTAGATTAGAGATAAATAGAAATTTTCAGAAATGTGAAGTAATCTCTGACATTGGTTTTCTCTTTATTTATGTCACAGTTAGAAGTGGGATCTCTTTTATCTGTAGACGGTTTCTATGACATTGATTGGATGAAAGATTTCTTAGGAGGAGAACCAACACAGAATACTTTTGGTGATTTCCAAAATAAGATGGAGGAAGAACAAGGTCCAGAAAATCATTCTGAAAATGCCATAAGCTCTGATCTTAGTTCAGACTCTGACAACAGGTCTTGCATTGGGAAAAGCTCTATTCTTTCTTCAAGAATGACAATACCAGGAAAACCAAGGAGCAAAAGATCAAGAATTCTACTTTCTGGTTGGGCTTCTACACCCATTTCCAGTATTGCTTCTTCTGGCACTGAGAATGGCAGTATGTCTTACTTGTCTGCTAATGCTGCAGCCTCCAGCCAATCAGATTGCTTTGCTTCAGAGCAAGTAGAATGCCAGTCCTCACTGAAATTTACCATAGAGAAACAAGGGAAGAAAAAGGAGGACATGAATGAGTTCAGAATATGCAGACATTGTGGTGTGAATAAAACTCCACAGTGGAGATGTGGACCACTCGGTCCTAAAACACTATGCAATGCCTGTGGTGTGAGATATAAGTCAGGTGGGCTTGTACCAGAATACAGACCTGCTGCAAGTCCTACCTTTTCACCTGATAAACACTCAAATTCTACCAAGATGGTATTGGAGATGAGGCGTCGAAAGCAACTGATGGGAGAGAAAATATAATTTGTTGAGGGAATAAGGTTTAGGGAAGGGAATAAGTTTTGAGGAGGAAGGATTAGTGAGATTATTTTATTGAAAAAGGTGATAAATAGTTTTCTATTTTTAGGGTTTAAAATTTATTTCAAGATAAGAAGTGGGCTGTGAAGAAAAACCTTTCTATTTTGTGGAATCCTTTTTTATCTATTCTATTTTAATATGCAATCTTAAAATCCTTGCCAAGATCTAATTCCACTGTTTGTCTTTAATACTAAGATTGAGTGAGATCCAAATCTGATACTGAGAGGAGAGTAGTTAATATTGTAGGTGAGATTATATTTGCAACACAACTGATGGGAGAGAAAATATAATTTGAGGGAATAAGGTTTAGGGAAGGGAATAAGTTTTTGAGGAGGAAGGATTAGTGACCTCGGGTCTTGAACGGTCACCCCTACCTATCATATGAAAATTTTATGATGGTTTGGTCATTTAAATGTTTATAAAAAAATTGTTTAATTTATGAATTTTTATATAAAATCTTTTATAAATACAATATCTTGAAAAATTAGAAAACAATGATAATTATTAGTAATAAATATAAAAATCTACTATTAAAATTAACAATTACCAAAAGTTTCTAAGTTTATATGAAAAACAAATCTTGTTAAATATATTCTAAAAGTTAAAAATAATTATATTATATTTTGAAAAGATTCTGAATTAATATATATTTTTATAATAATATTATAAATCACATATATTAATATAAAAAAATGATAACTATTATAAAAATGTCAAAGTTTCTAAACTCATATTAGAAAGTATTAAAAAAATTATATTCTATTCTAAACTATTTAATCTTTTTATAATAAAAATTATAAAATGATATATATTATAAATTTAAATACTATATTATATTTTGCTTATAATATTTTTTTACGATTTAATAAAAATATAGCAAGTCAAACTATACGGTCTAATAAATTTTATAGCTATCATATACCGTCTAAAATTGAAAAAACGGTCAAATAGACCATCAAATTCCAGACCTAAGTGACCTTATTTTTGTCGAAAAAGGTGATAAATAGTTTTTCTATTTTTAGGGCTTAAAATTCATTCGAAGATAAAGAAGTGGGCTGTGAAGAAAAACTTTCTATTTTGTGGAATCTTTTTATCTATTCCATTTTATATTTACTCAGCAAAGGAGAGCGTTGAAAGGGTTAAAGTTTAGATAAAGAGATTTATAACACTCAGTTTTGTATTATCATTTATTGCTGATATATTTAGAAGAATTGTAAGAAAATGGTTGTGTATTTTTTCCACTATCAAATTAAATATAAAAATTATATAATTTATTTTAATACATCAATTTTTAAGTAATATTTTAAATTGTAATGTTTTTGAAAAAATTTATGAGAATGATTATGAATATAATTAACATTTATATTATTAAGAAGCTGAGTGAGTTTGTTAATAGGTAAATTAAATGTATGTTTTTTTATTAAGGGTAAAATATAAGAAATATAAGAAAAATAAAAAATAAGGAAAATAGATGTATAGTAGTTTAGAATGTTACTTGTTTATTTGTAAGAGTTGTTTTCACAAAATGAAATAAGTCCATCAATTAAATAATATTTTTAGGTGTAAAATATCTTTTTTGACATGTAATAAAATTTTCAAGACTAATTTTTTTCTTATTAATAATTAAAATTTTTTATCTATTAATAAATTTATAATTGTATTATTGTGTTTGTTAAAAATGAAGATTTTAGGATACTAATTATTATAAAAAAATATAGAATAAATAAAATGAGAAAAATACAAGCATAGATTTTACACAATATAAAAGATATACAAGGGAAAACATTTTTAGCTAAAAAACCAAAATTTAAATAAAACGAGAAATATACAAGCATATATTTTACATCTTTTTAGGTAAAAAAACCCTATAAAGAATCATTTTTAAAAGCACTTACAAAATAATTTCCACATGGCAAATAGTACCTCATGTGTACATAGTGATATAATTTCACTATAAAATCTTCAAATTCTCAACCTCTCAAATGAGAGGAAACCTCCTTAAATATTGTCCTAAGAAAGGGTGCATAATATAGTAAGAGGTATCATTCACACCTATTCAAAATAACCATCATAAATAATTAATAATTTAATAGTTATTAGACTATCACTATTTCAAATAGAATATGCTTAATATAAGGTTTAATAACCTTATATTAGAACATTATATTAATGTTACAATGCTATGACCTCTAATAACAATTTTTTCTAACACCCCCCCTTAATGTTGATAAGGAGCATCACATGTCAATTTCCATAAACTAAAAAATGAAGTACCCTAATAACATAGACTTTCTTTGGCAATGATGAATAGGGACACAAATATATGCCAAAATGAAGATCATGTATTCTAGATTACATGGAAGTAATTTTATCATAATTTATAATCCCAATGTTTTAAAAATGGTGCTATATATATGAGGTCAAGTATAAATATTTTTATTGGAGCTCAAGCCTCTTCAAATAAACATCGCCCTAAGGCTCATTACATAGTGCCTATATTACTTTTTTTTATAGGTAAGATAAGATTTATATTAATATTGCATAAAAATTTACAATAAAGTCTTGAGGCCATAGAGGCAGAGCATTTGAACAAGAAGTCAGCCCAACGTACAACCCCAAACCCAAAATTCCCTTCCATATGAACTAGAGTGACCATGTAGGGTCATGCCAAAATTGGCTTTGTAGGGGTGTGCCACCATAAAATATTATGACAGTAAAGCATATACTAAGCCTAGAAATACCAAAACATTAGATGACTAACACATTTACCAATTTCACCATAGATTTTGCTGAGCAAATACCCTAAACTCATATCTCCACATAGCATTATACACTAACGAGAGGTGGTATTTTTTTCTTAAGGGATTTAGCCCTGATGGCCGCTAGCCTTTAATGCTCTATTAGTTTCAAACCTTGTTGATCCAAAAGAAAAAGGTAGCATTTGACCGTTGCACCTAAAACCTCTAAAAGACCAAAGTCACGTGAACAAGGAATTCCCACTCCAACTGTGGTCATGTTCAGTGCCTCCTCCAACCCTACCAAAAGATCCCTTTTGAATAACCTATGCATCATAAATTTTGCTTCTTGTTTAGGGACACCCATATCCAGAAGCCCCACCAACACTCTAGAAGTGATATTAGTTTCTAGTCTATAACCTTCACTTCCATCCATGAATCCTTTCCTAGACATAAATTTCACCATTGTGAACATGAGGAAATCTGAATGGTGTATGGCATGCTTCATCCTAAGCAACAATATAGGGCCTCAAAAGGCCATTTGACATTTGTTGCTCAATAGCTGAACTAGAGTGTTCATGCCTCCACAAACCAATGCACTAGTAGAAATGTGAATTATGAACATTGCCATGAGAAAAGGGAGCCAAAGTAGCTAAATTTAACACTTCATTTATTCTTTGAAACCCAAGGAAATGTCATAGTTTCAGCTCTCCATTTACCCTTGGCATATAGAATGAGTTATTTTTCATCATTAAATAAAAACCACAATGGCCGAAAAAGGATTCTTAATAAGTATTTAGGTTGTGAGCATTGAACTGTTCACATGAAAATACCGACCAACAATTACACTTAAAACCATAATTTCAATGTGGTTGAACCCTATTTACCATGTGAACACTCAAAACAATTGTCCACTACACCCTGCTAGCTAATAATTATGTGATCTATGTGGAAAAATGACACATGAGAGGCACAATCCATCGCCTCTAACTCTCCAGAACTCTATTTGTGGAGAGTTTCCCACTCAATTGCCCACACTTTTCCTTTTCAGACTTGAATAGAAATGTCAAAAACTTCTTTCACTATTATCCCATCAATGCCTAGGTTAGAGAGAGTGTTCGCTTCCTGATTACCTTCAGGATAGATGTGATGGACAGTGTAATTCTTGAAGCTCTTGAGTATCTTCATTGTATTCTCTAAAAACCCATCAAGTTTCCAATTTTTCAATTGACCATACTAAAGGCTATTGATGATTATAGCCGAGTCACCTTAGACCATGATCTTTGTCAATTTTAGTTTTGCACATAATTTAATCCCAAGGGAAGCATCATACAGTTTTGTGACATTGTTAGTGCCAATAGGTAGTGATTTTTCTAATTTTCCTATGAATTTACCACCCCATTCTATGACTATACAACTTGTACACCTAAGCAACCGAGGTTTCCTCTAGAATCCCCATCAAAATTAACCTTGTACTAGCCTTTGTCATGGGGCTGCCATTTCACATTTTTCCTAACCACTTGAGCTTTTGACCCACCATCACCCATAAAAGGAAGGCACCTTCAGCCCATTCCAATTTTTCCTCATTATTGCATCCTATTTTGTGGCCTTTTTCCCTCCAGAATTCGTAGTCCTTGCATTTATCACTTCCACAATACTTTCCTCCACCTTATTAATAAAGGAGGGAAAAGGCATTTCAGAATTTTGAAAAATACAATGATTCCTTTCTTCGTAGATTTCCTAGAGAAGTAGTGATGGGAACATCCACCATAGACCAATGAACAATGCATTTTTGTTGAGGATAAGCCAACCTTTGAACAAACTCAATATATCTCTAAGGAAGGTTGAAGCCTAATGTAGTATGGAACACAACCAACTCCAACATCTTGATGTGAAAGGGAAATTTAAAAAGAGGTGGTCGTCAGACTCCTCATCTTTTTTGCATAAAAAGAATCTAGATGGGCCACAATATACCAATTTTCTAAACCTTTCAGCAGGTAAGACTTTACCTTGTATTGTAGCCTAGGAAAAAGTCTCTGCTTTTGGTAGACAATTGCTATGCCAACAAAGTACACGAGGCAGTTCTAGGACATATTCATGTTTCTTTATCCATAGATTGTAACCATCACGTGCATTGTAAGCACTTGAGGTAGAACCATTCCATCTTAGTATATCTTTGTCTTCCCTTATGCATATCATACAATTACAGAGAACTTCTTCAAAGGAAAAAGCCACTTCACTATTTAGGCCAAGTAACCTTAGATAATTTTTCCATTGGTACTCCAGATAGTTGTTTACATTTGAGACACACATAATCCCTTACGTAACTGCCCCAAATTTGTTTTGTAACTATCATCACTTGGCCAAGATCACCTTTGTCAAACAATTTCCCACCCTAGGAATCTTCCCAAAAAAGAGCCATTCTACCATCTCGAATATCCCAAGTGAGGTAATCTAGGATAAGATCCTTGTAATTACATAAGAAATTCCATATTCTTGAGCCCTTAGGAGGCAATATTGGAGTAAAAATATTGATTTCCGCTTCCTACAAATACTTATTTTTCATCATTTTAACCCATATGAGGTTCTAATTCACATACAATGTAACATTCTGACCCTTCAATGTAGTAAAAATGCCAAAGCTTTACTTTTCGAGTAAATAAACTATGTAACAAGCCATTGCAATCAAAAAATTCGTTCATTATCAAGAATATACAAATAAGATGCCATATCAAATTACAATAAATATTCCATCTCATTGCAATAACTTCACATGCTACAACAATACAAGAATGCATACATTCACATACATAGCCCCAATGAGCTTTAGAACAAATAGTTGTAAGACAATACATGATCCTTCCTTTCAAATTTTTCTTCTTCTATCAACTACTATGGAGGAAAATCATCACTCAAGAACTTTTCCACCAACCACAGACTCTTAATGTGGTCCCTCGCACATCTATCATTCAATAGACGACCCTTCCCTTTGATGAAGAGATTGGTAGAGTAACCAATAATGACAACCAACTGAGCATAGTGTTGTGTCCTGCATAACTAGAACTTGTAATTCCACAATCTCTATCTAGCATGTAATATTGGATCACGGTGAACTGACGATGGAGCCAAAGGTCATCACACTACTTTGGCCAAAGTGTTTCATTCAATATGTTCTACTAAGGCTCATCTATCACATACACTACTCAGGGCTGATTTGGATTCAGGCCATCTTAAACTACACATAGGTATTTCCTTCAATGGATAGTTTGTCATCCCAGAGATAACCTATCACCATTTTAACCTACTTTGAATAACCTACTTAACAAGTAAGTACACAAGCTCCCTCCCATATTGGACAAACCATCCTAGGAGTAAACACAAGCTTTCCTATTTAATTCAATAACTTAGCTAAGTGTATCACAAGTGCCTCTCATGTTCAATCATACCTAGTATATGATACCTATGATAAACACCAAACTCCTATTATGGAGTACTTACAAGCACAACACAAAAATAGCATAGAAGCTTGAATATCCTTTTCCAAGACATTCTAATTCCTCTAAATGCACATACTGGAAAGATAAGTCCAGCATACATGGAAAACACATCATTCATAAGTAAAATGACAATGAAGAAGGTTCTCATTCCTGTTAATGCTTTTCCAAATATTTGTCAACAATGCAGCCTTTTCCAAGAACAAAAAGCTTGATAACAGCTTCTCTAGAACATCACAATGATCTCTAGAATTCTTAAGTTGATATTTCACTTCACTCAAGTAACAACTCTCTCTCAAATATAATAGATTTCTTTCTCTCTTTCTCACAATAAAAACAGAGTGGCCCGAATAACATAGTAAAAAGACTTGCAAGAGAAATGCAAAGATGTGTAATCTTGTGAAAGAATGTGTCCTAAGTCCAAATAAAATGGTTCAACTATTTATAGAGCAGCTTGCTAACCTCATTTCTTATAGTTTAGGCATGTTAATGGACAACAAGCTCCATGCAAAGCAACACATGAAACACAACAAAAAGGTGGTGACCTACTAAGTTCATACTCAACAAAATCACCTATAGGGAAACTTGCAAAACTGGAAGCAATCAAAGACTTATTCAATATGCATATGTTTAATTCGAATTGTCTTATGAAATAGACATCTACAACAATTTGGTTTCTAGAGGTGGTGCCAACTTCATCCACACTCCTTGTTTGGCGCGATTTCCTTGCCATCAGAAATAGTCAACTTCCAAATCGTAACAGCAAGCACTATCAACTTGTATAAGAGATGAGTCAACTTAAGATGATAAATACATTTGAGAAAGTCTCCAATAGATATATTAAACATGGCAGAAATGTTTACTAAGTCAAAATTGATCTCTATCAAAGGCATTGACGAAGTCCAAGCTTGTGTCGATATATGACTTTGGCTCAAAATGCATTTCATGTGTTTCATATCACATGGTAGAAAGAGTGAGAAATGGCTTCTCAAAATAGTCATAAGCTATTCTATGGACCTTTAATAACATAGTCTTAAATGACTATAATCAACCTCCAATGTCATAGTCATTATCGACTATAATCAACCTTTATAAATTGACTTCTATCATGGTAAGTGAGTCGATTTCTATTAATATATATAATATGTTAAATATATATTATTATATATGATATATATTATATACATATATATATGTATATATATATATAACCGTTAATATATATTTACATATATATATATCATTAGCCAATAATTTTAGTGTACATTTGACACACACACACACACACACATATAAGAGTACAGGAAAGATAGTATTTACATATAATGAACACAATATATTGAATGTATGCATATATATATACACGTATATGTAGGTATATCTATATTGATGCATCTGTATGAGTGTGTTCATCTTCCAACATACATGTGTATCGATACACATATACATATGGATACATGTATATACCATACATATATGTATATATATATGTTCACATTTGATTCACATACAACCATTCATAATTATCGCCATATTGATAAGTATTTACGTGTGGTACATCCATACATGTACATATACATGTCATTAGATCCCTTTGAAATGTATGTGCATATATATACACATACTCCATGTACATCTCACTTGTCAATATAATTGTAATAGTACAAAAAAGATCGGATTTAAAAGCTTAGGTAGATAAACATCACCTAATAATGCATGCAGTAGGAAACAAGACTCTTCCAATGCAGACATATCAACTAAGGATGACTTACTAACTCCCACAAACTGACTCAACTCAATCATTCTAATGTGTTATGTGTGTACTCAGATAGTTTACTTTTACTGGTTACCCAACCAAGATCTTCTCTCGAGTGATATTTCCCCTCCTCTTGGAGGAATAGAACATATACATGCATCCACTAACACATGCACACAACAATCAATTTCTCACAACATATGCAATATATGTAAAACATCTCCAAAGTTAGGATAATAATTCAATAACCATCCTTTCACATATATGCAGTATTTTTCCATGAAATAACATCAACTAAGATAACATCAAATGAGACAACATTCACATTGATAACAAGGTATAAGTATAATTTATTCATCTTAGAATTCACATTACATTCATATTTACCCTATGTAGTAATAATAAATAGTAACTACATAATTGGGTGTAACATACTTCCCCCCTTGTGAATCATCATCCCCAATGACTTTCGATAGCATTAAAAAACATAACAACAAACATCATATTGTTTCAAACATCCTCGTAAGCATTAAGAATATGAGGAAACTTTTGTTGAATTTCAGCATAGTCCTCCCAAGTAGTCGAGTCTTTTGCATACTGGTCCCACTAGAATTTGCATTGCAAGACTTCTCTTTTACGCAAGTTTAGCTTATGTTTTTTTAGCACATTGACAGGCTCTAGAGTTAATACTCTTGGGTCATGTACCTGTAAAGCAGTCCAATCAATTACATGATTATCACTAGGTATATACTTTTTAAGGTAGGACACATGGAAGACATTATGCATTTTAACAAGAGTTGGTGGCAACATGATCTGATAAGCTACCAGATTTACTTCCTGAAGAATCTCAAAAGGTCCTTGACATAACACAAGGCTAACTTAGAATACTTTCCAAATTTAATTGAGCTCTTATGAGGTTTCACTCTCAACAACACTTTGTCACCTATGGAAAAATTGTGAGGCACCCTCTTAGCATCAACGTATCTTTTCTACCTATCGTTAGCTTCTGCTAACCTTTGCTTAACAATCTTAACTTGTTCACCCATTACAACCAACATCTTTGGCCCAATATTCACATGATCCTCAAGTTTATCCCAACGTATAGGAGTTTGACACTTTCAGCCATACAAAGCTTCAAAAGGAGCCATCTTTATCATAGAATGATAAGAACTATTGTAAGAAAATATCACTAAGGGAAAGTAGTCTTCCCACTTGTACTACTAATCCATGCAATACATCCTAAGTAGGTCTTCAAATAATCAATTCACCCTTTCAGTTTTCCCATTCATTTATAGATGATAAGTTGAGCTAATGTTCAACTAAGTCCCTAGTGCAAAAAATAAGGTTTGCTAAAACCTAGAAGTGATTTGTGCATCTCTATCTAAGATAATCTTCTCAGGAATCCCACTCAACCAAAACACTTCTTGCAACACTTTCCCTTTCTGGACCTTAAATCATGTATCCTCGCTATCGCATAGGGAAAACTTGTATGCCTCACACATACTTACTCTCCCAAAGAGCTTCGTTATATTATCATATTACCTCGTATGTATATCATATGTACAATAGTAACTATACATGACCCTAAGATATAGTGATCATAAATCATTGGCCCATGAATTTATCCTTAGTATAATCCAAATACAAAAGGAATAATGATGTATTGCACACTATACCATGGGTCCCATCCTTCCCCTTTGGTATTTACACTTTTAGACAACTTAGAAACTAAGTTCGTCTGTCACTTACACATCCTTTTTCCTTAACCATAAAGTGTTGTACTAGATTACTTGTCCATCTTGAGCATAACATTGCTCTTGAAAACCTATCAAATTCCAATACTACTTCATACTCAAGCTTTGTATCAACCAATTTTCATCGACCTCTTCGATGTATTACTCCTTTTTTACAATCTAACAAGTCTATGGTTAAGCCTATTTCTAAGCCTATTTCAGCCTAATAGAGTTTCCAACCTTTCTTTCCATATAATCATTCAAACCTCAATGTTATAAGTTTATAAATCATTCAAGATTTTTTTTACCACTTTTTCCCATTGGCTATAATCATATATTGTGCATTCGCTCGGTGGAAACGAGTTCCTAGTACTTGCAAAACATAATGAACACACATATTAGAAGATCAAAATGCAAGATAGAATCTAAGTTCCCCATGAAATCCATTTACAAAGCTTAAATTAGGAAATGAAATGAAGAACAAAATAAGAAAGCAATAAAAAAGATTGAATCCTAATTAAAAAAGGAAACTCTTGATCTCATGGGGGAATTGGTGCCAATTTGATGTGAAAATTGGCCCTTTCCCAACTCCAATGATGCAATGTTAATGATTGATGAAGAGTGATCCACTTGACTAAGATTCAAACATGCTCCATGATGAAAAACCTGCATAACTTAGCTAAGATTTGATGAAATGGATAAAATGCTAAAGCTTGAGGATGGATTTGAGTATAGTAAGTTTGCTCAAATTGTGGATGATGAAATGAGGAATGAAGCCTCTTATTTATAGAATGAAAAGTTGGAGAAATGCCAAAAATGAAGCAATGTGGGACTAACTTTCAACCAATGGAAAGGTGCCACTTGTCAAGAGATGGGTGGATGAAGGATGTGCACATTTTGATGAATGTGCCCATAAATGCATAAATTTGAAATTTGAAAATGTTGAAATGACAAGGTGGATGAAGAGTCAAATGGAGTAATGGCCACTTGGGTCAATGCAAAAGGACTTGTAAGATGAAATAAATTCCTTGTTGGAAGGACTAAGTCCACAAGGATTAGAATTCAAATTTGAAGGAATATTCCTCTATTATGCCATGTTGAGAGAAAATAGGGATTTAATAAATGAATTAAATCTATTTTCATGTGCAAGTGGAAAAAGCTAGAGGATGGGACATGAATGAGGATTAAATTAATCAATGGTTGATTAATTTAGTGAGGGATTAGATGATGTGACAAATTTAACTTAGACTTATGGGTTGATTTAAATCAAATATGAGAAGAATGTGATTTAGATATTAATTAAATAAAGATTTTTGATTTATTCAATTAAAGGAGATGGAGTTAGATTAAATCAAATAAGGTTTTAATTTATTTAATTTAATGAGATAGACTTTAAAAATTGATTAAATAAAATTGATTTATCTAATTAAATAGGGATAATTAGATTAGATTGATTGATTTAATTAATAAGAGAGAATGTCTTAATCAGATAAATGATTTATTTAATTAAGAGATGAAAATTGATGAATTTAACCAAATAAGGGTATTCAATTAAATGGTTAGACCGAGGGATGATTTAGGATGAAATGGTGTTAGTAGTTGGGATCAGATGTGCAATGTCAATCGGTACATTTTCCATGTCTACATTTTGCCCCTCTATGAAGTAGTGCACTTGTTGCGTTGATTCAAAGAATAAGTTGTCTTGATCAAAAGCCAAAAAAAAATTGATTCCAAAATTTCCTTGACACTTCCCCAGTGAACAAAACATGCTGCTATACTGCCCCCTCGAGAGATTAGACAAAAATTCTAATTTTTGGGTGATCTCACAAAAAAAGAGGACAAGGTGCCCAACAGGTCCAGAAAGGCTCCAAGAGGCCAAAAAATGAGATAAAATGCAAAAAATGATGCAAAATAGCCTTCAAACGGACAAAAACGAGATCGACAGTCCAAAACCCTAGTAGGATAGCTAAACGGGGTCAAAAAAACCCTAATTTTTAGGCTTAAATAGGTCTCGAAATACAAAGTTGTTCCAATGGTCTGGCAATACAGAGTAGGCCTTTCATTTACTCACACAGGACAACACGGGATTCCTCATTGGAGGAAGGTCCTTGATGATATGCGAGTGTTCAGATGGTGGTTGTACCTTGGGCAGCTAGCTTAGTTTGATGATGCACAGCAGTTGTTCGTCACCCGCCAAGACAGACTTATGCATGAGAAAGAGCATACGATGATTGAGATGTACCTTTTGAGTAGGGTTCAGAGACAGTTCAGAGAGGCAAAGGATCGGTCAGACAACTAGTAAATGGCCATTTTTGCAAGGATAATGAGCCAGAGCTCCTTGGGCTGGTACATACCTACCCATGAGGCAGTTTAGAGTTTCATGCAGCTAGTGGCTAGGCCATGGCCATATGACCAAGGACAGGCAGATCTAGGGACCACGCAAGCCTATAGAGACTGGTTCAGGCCGCCGCTCCATCTTATAGTTCCGAGGGTACCATCTACTCGATGGAGAGCCAAAGGAAAGGGAGCAGGATGGGGCCAGGGAGATCAGGATCAAGGAGGCAGAGGGCTAGCACTAGATCAACCAGTTCAGGATCAGACACTCTCAAATCAGTAGGAGGGAGAGTAGAGATAGGATCCCCCCGATAGGATTAGGATCCTAGACATTAGGATAGGCACCAAGATAGGATCCCGACAGCACCCAGAGATGGGGACTAGGATCAGCCTCACATTTAACCACCCCTATAGCCAAATCTTAGAGATGGGCAGATTTTGCAGTTGCAGGCCCCGGTATAGGTATTGATAGCTGAGAGAGATCAGCTATGGGCAGAGTGAGAACAAGTGGTTTTACAAAGATAGGAAGCAGTCAAGCTGGGCCACTAATAGTAGATAGAGAGAATGCCCACCTCTTCCTCCCGGAGCACAGTATCACTTCGAGCATATAGGGAGGCAGTTCAGGAGGCTGATTATTACTGGATGCACTACCACTAGGCTGCACCAAGACTAGGTTGAGTTCCAGATTTTTCACAGAGGACCAGCCACAAACTAGTAGAGCAGCATGGGGAGAGAGCAAGTGGTGAGGGCAGTAGCTAGTAGGGCTAGCCCTCAGTTTTGATCAGAGACAGGATTCCTTTTGTGCCTGATGGGCTCATTTTTTATAGTCCTAGTGGCCAATTTTTTACTTATTGACATTACATGTACATTAATCTAATTTTTGTATCATGATAGTGTATATTTTGATGATATATATGATATGAGATGATGACGTTGTGATGTGATGTTTCATTCTATTTATGGATGTTTTTTACTTTCTATATGTTGTGCAATGATTCTATCTTATGATGTTATGATGTTTATGTTATGGATATGTTATGTATGGATGCATTCCTTTTTCAATATCCTTCTATACATTCTTTAATGATGGTGTATCGGTGATCCCACAAAGTTGGTTTACAATTTCTGGGAGGAACTGATTTTTGCTGAAATCACATATTTTTGAAAATATAATGATTTAAGGCTGGGTATGTGCGGAATCATGATGGGCCAAAAAGTGGCAATATTATGCATATGTGGCTGACGACTATTTTTTTACCCAAAATTGGTGAAATGAAAAGGGTTTTTAAAGGAGATTCTCATATTTCCACTGATATAAATTATGCTTTACTTTGAATTTAATAAGTAATTATTATTCATTTTCTATTCAAATTACGACTAAAGTCCTGATTGATAAGCTGATTGAAAAACATCTATATCTTTCAAACGGTATCACATTTTTTGAATCCAAAACATCGTCACATTCTATGCTTCACATACTATAGGATTAAAAAATAAAATTGAATTTCATAGGTAATTAAGTTAAGGTGGTTAGACATACAAGTTTTATATTTTTAAAAAGTTGTAATAAAAATTCATAATTAATTATTTACTTGGAAAAAAATTACAAAAAAATATGCATCACATCAGGGCATGAGTCCTCTACTTATATCTAAAATATTATAGAATAATATTATAATTTTATTGTGGTTAGGGTGGTCAGACAGGACACCTACTTCTTATTTTTCCACTGAGGAATTTAAAAGTACCCTTTGCATTGAAATTTTAAATTTTCACCAAATAGTTTTAACATACCTAGTAGTTTAGAAACTACATTAAATTTTTATAGATTCTATTCTTACACATTTTGAAATAATATAGATAACTTATTCAAATTTTTATGTCAAGTTTCCTAACTCTATTTTTGAATTTTTGCCATTTAAGGGCCTATTTTTCCATGATGATCCACACTTTTATGCAAAGCCTTAAAAGGGATTACGCTTAAATAATTCCAATTGAAGAGGGTTTTTATAAAAAACTACCTTAAAATCAAAACCCCTTGGATAGAACCCCGCTGGTTTAAACCATACTGCAAATAGAGTCTCCTTTACACCTATCAAAATCTTTGATAAAAAAACCGCTTTTGATTTACCTTTTGGGGATCAAATGAATTCATTTAAATTTATTTTTGTAAGTATGTAGTCCTTATTATAAGCTTCCCAAAAGTATAGTTTTAAATGATTGAATTTTATTATTATATTTATTTTTTATTTCCATAAACGAATGTAGAGTTTTCCTTCAGAAAAATCAAGCTCTCTATTTTGCACATGTGGAAAATAGAAAATTATTAAAATAAATAAAAAATATTAGTGCATCAGATATTTAAGTCTTTGATCCAACGAAAAAAAATTGAATTTTGATACGTACAAAAAAAATTACGTGTTATATGGTCCGCCTATGTCTAAATTGTAATTGGTTTGACTTTGAAACTTAAGGAAAAAATATTCAATAAAACACTATCTAACCATTTGGAAGCACTAGATATCGAAGTTACAAATCTGATTTGAAATAATTAGGGTACACATCCTTAATGGAAAAAGGTTATAGATTATCACAAGGTGACATCACTTTTTTAAAATGATTTTAAAGAAAAACTAGTTTTTGAAGGAGATGGAAAAGGAAGTGCAATATGATTCCAAAGTTTTGAAGCAAATATATTTAGAATCTATAGAAAAATTATTACGAAGCTCTAGTTTGCATCATCTTAATTCCTCACGTTTGGCGCTTTCATAAGGTGCCCGAAAGTGAAGATTTAGTTTAAAAAAAAGATTGAAGTGTCCAGTTTGGCCAAAAATTGTAAACCACTATTGTGGGATCACCCAGATGCATTATGCAATGATTATGCGACTAACAGATCTATATTATGCAATGATGCATGGTATGATGATGATATTTATGATATGATATAATGGATGCAAATGGTGTGTGATATGTATGTGATATCATAATGGATGCTTATATGTGTTATGGGATGATTATGCAATGTTATGAGGTAAATGCATGCATATGATATTATGTTTATAATGCTATGGGATGGTTGCTTTTATGTTTATGTTAAATGAATGCAATGTAATGATTCATGAGATGCTTATAATAACTAATCTATATTATGTATAATGGAAATGCAATGTTATGATATGATTTAATGTTTCCTATATCCTATGCAATATGCAATGTGCAATATGCTAACTGTTTGTGGATGCAAGATGGATGCAATGATGATAATGATTTGATTAACTGTCATGGTACCATGTTAGCACAAAAAGAAAGAGATAGAAGAAAAAAGAGATTCCAAAAAGACATGAGATGATGATGATTACTTTCCAAGGAGTTGGGATTTTCAAAGGACCAATTATCTTATGTTTGATAATACATGTAGGCACGATGCATCAAGGTATAAAGAACCAGGATGGCGTTGCACCTACTGTGATGGAATTTGAATCAACAATCAGATAGGAGTACTCTTATTCACACCTAGCATATGGAACCTTATTCAAAATGTAGCTCAGATATTTCAAACATCTTAGGCCAAAACATAGAAAGGCAAGCCTTCCTATTTGGTCAACAAGATACCTAAAACACCCTCCCTACACCTAAATAAAGCACGCCTGACCAAGTTATATTACAAGAATATCCAACAAGCATA